>JAXCLQ010026529.1:14968-28750 GCA_035584115.1 Cedrela odorata
TTAGGGATACAGTATCATTATCCCGAAAGCGAATCGCGGACTGATACTAAGCATAGATTACTTGTGTACCAAAAGGAGGTAGGGTGTCTGTTTATTAATCCACCATTCGTTTCTTAAAATGGTGCCGTTTCTCCACTCCACTACCCTCCACCGTTCATTTTATTACAGAGGGAAAGCGGAAAATAAAAAAATTAGATAGATAGATGAATGATCTCTAGACGGAGTGCTTTTGAAAATTTCACTCAAAATTTGAAAAGACGAGTGATTGTGAGTGGGATAGGGTTTTGTTTGTAATGGCGGAGAACAAGAGCAGGTGGAACTGGGAGGTGAGTGGTTTTGAGCCGAGGAAGTCATCGTCATCGTCGTCGCCGCCGTTCGACCGTGAGGAACAGAAGCCTGTTGCACCGCTGGTTCGCCGCTACTCGATCTCCGCGGCTTCGGTTTTGCCACGTTCGTCGGAGATTACGAAGCAGGCCCTAGCCACTAAGGTCCAGCGATTGAAGGACAAAGTTAAGGTAATGTGTTTGTTGAACTGGTTTTGAGTGATTAGTGGTTTGATTAGTTGGTGTCAATTGCAATGTGTGAAATGATTAGTGATTTTGAGTGTCACAGTCGAGTTAAGAAGTTTAGTTAGTGAAGAATTTGTTAAAAGATGACATCCTTACAGTGTAGGAGTTTAATCACTTTTGGTCATTATTTTAGAAAGTTTGAGCGTTTTTAGCTACATGCTATTTTTACTCAACAGATTAAAGCAATTTTAATACTTCTATTTGATTTCATTAGAATTACGTGTTAACTGTTATTAAATGAGTTTGAGGAAATGAATTTCCAAACATGTTTGCAACTTATTTGGGGTATGTTAGAAAGAAATAAACTTTTCATTTTGTATTGTTGGCAGCTGAGTTAAATTGTAGTTTTTCCAATTATAAATTTATAATTATGGTTAGGGATTACCTCTGGTGTTGCTGTAAATGGGGTCGTAGGTTTAGTACTGCAAGACTGTTTGGCTTTAGGTTGTAACAATATTCGTATTGTTGGCAGATGGAACCCCAATATTTGTCCTATGATGTACTGAATTTTTTTTTTATGCAATTCTGGGTTATATTCCTTGTCAAGCTAGATTAAGAATTACAAATGTCTAATGAAGACACTTTAGTGCCTTTAAGTCCTTGGTGTTTTTCTTTAAAGATTATACTGATTTCATACGGTTGATTTCGCTAATAATAGGAAGCAGATCATGTAGTTGTTTCATTTTTTGTAATACTTGTATTGCATCTTTTCGACAGATAGCAAAAGAAGATTACTTGGATTTGAGACAAGAAGCAAGTGATCTGCAGGAATATTCTAATGCGAAGCTTGACCGAGTTACACGTTATCTTGGTGTTCTTGCTGAGAAAACTCGTAAACTAGGTAAGTAATTAAGTGAGTTGTATGGCCCACACTAAAAATTTTGTAAGGTTCTTTTTCCCAGGTGGAGTTTGAGCTTTTCATTTGATTAAGATTGTACTTCTAATCTCTTGTTATGGGTAATATGTTTGACACATATACAAGGATCCACTTTCCATAGACTGCAACAAAAATATTATATTTTTTTTATTAAAGTGCAATAAAACTAATGTGGTGGGCATCATTTTGTTATTAGATATTTGAACGATTTTGTATCTTACATTGTCACTTTGTCTTCTGCTTCTGTAGCTTATCGTTATTGGTTTCTGTTATCGGTTTTAATTTCATGTAAATATGAATGTCAGATCAAGTTGCCCTTGAAACTGAGGCTAGAATATCTCCACTGATCAGTGAGAAGAAAAGATTGTTCAATGACTTATTGACGGCCAAAGGTACTCATCTTCTATTCACCCTTATCAACTCTGATCTTACCCTCATTATCTCAGACACAAAACAGAGGAACATACACACACTCATTACTCAAATGTCATTTTTCTCTGCTCTTTTAGTACTTATTTAAACATTTACTTCACTATGTCTGGCAATTTTCTTTAAGAAACTAGATTGTTAATTTCAGGAAACATAAAGCTATTTTGCCGTACTAGACCATTGTTTGAAGATGAAGGTCCTTCTGTTGTTGAATTTCCTGATGATTGCACTATCCGTGTCAACACTGGTGATGATGCCATCTCCAACCCCAAGAAGGATTTTGAATTTGATCGAGTTTATGGACCTCATGTTGGACAAGGCAAGCATTGAGTTCTTTGTTTGATTTTGATTCTCAATCATTTTACATTATGAAACTTTTTTCTTTCCTTTTTCCCTAGTCATTCATTATTTAACAGGTGAATCATTGTAACCCCATAAGAAAGACCACTTTTGTGCAGCTGAACTGTTCAGTGATGTTCAGCCATTCGTGCAATCAGCTTTGGATGGATATAATGTTTCTATATTTGCTTATGGACAAACTCACTCCGGAAAGACACACACTATGGTGCTCTCTCTCTCTCTCTATATATATATATATACACCCACACATACATATATAATTATATATAGTATGTGGGTATTTATATATAAGAGTGTGTGCGTGATTATGTTATTTCTTTTATTCACACGTATGCATGCATCGACTTCTACTTTTTAGGTTAAATTTGAAGGGATTGTAAGTTGGGTTCTATTGGACAATTTAGTAGAGCACTGTGAACATCTTTTTGTTGCCTGGTATAGAATATAGATGGTAAAACTGGAATGGCTAGTAATTGAACTGGATTCATTAATTATTCTTCATCGTTAACATGCTTCTTGTTGCATGGAAGATCCTTCTTTTGTTTTCTTCTTTTTCTGTTCACTTTCTTTTTAAATGATTGGCTATTGAGTTACCTGACTGATCAGTTCATGTTGGTCCAACTGCCTGTAGGTCCTTAACTGTTGGTATTTTTGGCTTTTTCATGGCCTATCTAGTGTGTCAATAGTTTCTATTTTAGCATTTTTCTTTCTTACCTGAATTCCATGGTAAATTTCCTGGTTGTTGATCTCTTGAAATGCTTTTGATTTGCTCAGGAAGGATCTAGCCATGATCGTGGTTTATATGCTCGTTGTTTTGAGGAATTGTTTGATTTATCTAACTCAGATTCAACTTCAACTTCTCGATTCAGTTTCTCTGTTACAGTTTTTGAGCTCTACAATGAGCAGGTTTGTTCATGTTTTCAACATAGTGATTATTGCACTTCTGTTTTTCATCTTTTATATGTTTTATGTTCTGGCTTTTTACTTGTTGAATAATGCTTTAATTATGGCATCATTGAGATGCTCTGATGTGAGATCCTTATCTTGTTCTTGTAGATAAGAGATTTGCTCCCAGAATCATGGAATACTTTAGCTAAAATTCACTTGGGATCTCCAGAATCTTTTATAGAACTTGTACAGGAAAAAGTTGATAACCCGTTGGAGTTCTCTAAAGCCTTGAAATTTGCATTTCAGAGCCGGGGAAATGATGTTTCAAAATTCAATGTTTCTCATGTGTATGTACTCAATCAAATTTTCCATCTCATTACCTGGCTCTCTCCTTTTTTTCTTTTTTATTTCTTTTTGCTCTTGAAGAATTGATGACCCCATTCTAAAGGTATTGCCGTACTTTGAGCTAAATTGGACTTTCGAGGAAAAATACATGTATGCCTTATTTTCATTTCTTTAAACAAGGTCCTTGCACATTACTGTAAAAGAATACCAAGTTTAATTTGTAAAAGTTATTCCCAATAGTTCCTAGAATGTTCTGACAAGACAGTTCTGGAATCTACACTGTTAATGCATGATATAGGTGTCATTGCACATATCTTATTTCCATATCCTTGGTTGTCTATATTGATTTGGTGATCTCTTTTTAGTTAACTGTTGTACCTACATTCTTTTTTCTCCCCTTTATCGATATATTCATTAATAACCTCCAACACCTGCCCTAATATAAAATGTAATTACCTGTAAAATTCAAAATAGTTTTCTGCTAATGGAACGAACAATGTTTAAGAAAGTACTTTTGTAATATTTAGTTTGCTCTAGTGTATGTAAATATTGTTATATATATATGATGATGGTTCTGATAATAACTGCTATTGTCTTATTCATTTGTATGGATTTCTTTTCTGGATTGCAGGATTATCATGATACACATATATTATAACAATTTGATTACTGGAGAAAACTTGTATAGTAAGCTTTCTCTCGTCGACTTGGCTGGAAGTGAAGGTTTAATTGCGGAAGATGATAGTGGGGAACGTGTGATGGATGTGCTGCATGTCATGAAATCACTTTCAGCGTATGCCATGCTAATCTTTCCGGTTTTTACTTTAATTTATTTATTGTTCTCCCGTAGTAGCAATGTCTGGGCACATATGAATTTCTTGCTTTTCATTTTTAAGTGTCCTGTTGCTCATTATGGTGTTGCTGTCTCTTGGTTAAGTTAATAGGTCCTTTGTACTCACAGTTGCAAACTGGGGTCCTGTGCTCTTCAGGGAAATAAAACCATGATGATTATTTGCACGTTATACCCAGTCTTATTTGTGGGAATTAGGCTGCATTTGTTTGTGTT
This sequence comes from Cedrela odorata, assembly GCA_035584115.1. Lineage (NCBI taxonomy): Eukaryota > Viridiplantae > Streptophyta > Magnoliopsida > Sapindales > Meliaceae > Cedrela > Cedrela odorata. The sequence continues at coordinate 19,503 of JAXCLQ010026529.1, forward strand.
GATCATCATAGTAGCATGATTAGCATGCAACTTTCTCACGTTTTTTGAATTGTCCCTGGTAACCTCTGCTGTGTTCTTATTGCATTATTTTTTAAACTTTGTAGGTTGGGAGATGTTTTGTCTTCTTTGACTGCAAGGAAGGATATTGTGCCTTATGAAAACTCGATGCTGACCAAAGTACTTGCAGACTCTCTAGGTATCATTATATTCTACTTGTTTGCATAAATTTTGGTGCAACTTAATGATGGGCAGAATTTTAAGAGCAATGGAAGATTTATTATTGTGGAAAATGGCTTTGGAAATATTTTTCTTATTGTGCCATTGTCATTGCATATCATGCTTTATTGCTCCATCTCGTTAGTCCCATTGCCAATTTGGTTTTTAAAACTTTTGAGGCCCACTTTTACGGCAATGGAACAACCAACAAGCTAATGCTGTCTTCCCTTCTCAACTTCCACATATTAAATAAGAAATTTCAAGAAGTTCTGCCTAGATAGTGTTTACTGATAAAATAAGTTCTGTTTGGTTATCAGGAATGATTGGCAAACTAGGATTCCCTTATACTGGTTCCAGTAGTCCTTCCAAAAGATGCCGAAGGAGTTCTTTCATGCTCCTAGTTCTTACTAAACTTCCTTTTGACAGTGAACATGAAGAAGGAAATAATAAATTCTACAGGCTTTAGTAATACTTATCATCGTAATCTGCTGTTCCAAAGATGACCATTAATTTTATTTTTCAAAATGCTCTTACTTCAAAGGACTTGATTTTGGATTTTCCAAAGAACTTAGAACCTTATAAATTACATATTTCCAGAAATCCAAGGGAGATATTGTCTTGAAAGGATGGATATAGTTTTAAGTTCATTCAGAGAGTTGAACCTGCATCCCTTGACATCTCAAATTGGTTCCATTAGTTGGGCTATTTGACAATTTAGTATTAAGTGCAATATCTGCACTGTTTGTCATTCTATATCATGTAAAGATTCCAGATATGTATGTTTTTCGAGTAATCTGGAATCTATTAGGAACAAGAGAGGACGAGGTCCTCTATGAGTACAAAGGCAGTTGTAAAAGACATAAAAAAGGTGCGCTTTTACAGTCTATTGGGAACACCCATAAAGTTGTACAAAGATATTGAATACAAATCATCCTTTTTTCTATAATAAAATGCATTTCTATGAGCTTAATATGATAATTTTTTTTTTGTGATGCATTATTATGAACTCACCCATTAAGTTTTAAAAAGAAACTGAATAGAGAACATTTTGACCTTTTTCTACTATATATTACTATGACATTAACTTGTATCTCTGGGTGGTGATGGACCTACATTTCATTCTTATTGGTCAATGACCCATTGTGAGATTATCCTGCTTCATAATATTCCAGCACTCTGGCTGTTTTCCTGGCTATCTTTCTTCATTTCTTCTCATGATCAATTTTTGTATACCTTATTTCTTTCTTTTCCTCTTCATTCTTCTTTCTTGACAAATGCTTAATTTCAAATAGTTTTACCACATTTTGATCTCGTATTTTCTGCAGGGGAAAGCTCAAAAACTTTGATGATAGTTAATGTATGTCCAAATGCTGCAAATTTGTCTGAGACATTGTCATCTCTCAATTTCTCTGCTAGAGCTCGTAATGCTGTTCTAAGCCTTGGAAATCGAGATACAATTAAGAAATGGAGAGATATTGTGAGTTCAAAGTTTTTTCTTGTTGATGTTATTATAGTGCATTATCTTGTGCTTCTACTTGTGTACTATTGATCTTATGAATGTGTGAATTCTGCTGTAATAAACTTATATTTGACCAACTAAATGCATTGCTAATGTAATACCTAGGTGTGGAAGAGACTTATCTGATCACTACTATATAATCTTCAATTACTAGAATGCTGATTTGGTACAAATGGTAACTGGCAAGGACCTTACATTGATGAGAAAAACCAGAAAGCTTCAAGAAAATTAAAAAAATACAAATAAATAGTGAAGCATTTATTTACAGTACGATCAAGGAATAGTTTTGAGGTTCCCTTTGGTTTTGTTTTTTATTTTATTTTATTTTTTGTTTCAGTTTATTTTATGTATAGAAATACCTAAAACTATAATTTGTGGTTTGAGTTCATGCTTTGCAAGTTGTGTTGGTAATGGTATAATGCACTAATGTAAGCATTGCAACAACACTAAAATTTTCTATGTTTGTGATGGTTCTTGTAGGCAAATGATGCACGTAAAGAGTTGTATGAAAGGGAAAAGGAAATCCATGATCTTAAACAAGAGATTTTGGGACTAAAACAAGCACTTAAAGAAGCAAATGATCAGTGCGTCTTACTCTACAATGAAGTTCAGAAAGCATGGAAAGTTTCATTTACATTACAGTCAGATTTAAAGGTTCTGTAACTGAGTTTGGTATAGTTTCCAATTCTGCATGAAGTATCATGTATTGGCACTTTTGGCATTGTTTTCTTTTGTTTTCATTTTTGAACATTTGATCCTTGTTTAGTCTTTAGTCTAATCCTAAATTCTTGTATTTTGTTTTCATTTTTAGCTGGAGACTTTTAGTATCTGACTAATAGTCTTCGTACCAAAGAAATGAGTTCTGCTAGATTGTTTTATATGGTGAAAGTCTTCCTCTCTTCATGATTCATTTTTCACTGTTTTGTTGAGTTGTTTGAGTTTTATACATTGTTGGCATGGGACATGCAAAGTGATACTTTGCTTGGATTGCATCTTTTTATTATTATTGTTATTTTTGTGCTTATCTGCGTTGCCATTTTTACTGTTCATTGGTCCTAAGATTAACAGTATTGTCATTACCAGTAATCATGGTGCTAAGGTGTTTCATTAATTTTATTTGATGCAGTCAGAAAATATTATAATTGCAGACAAGCATAAGATAGAGAAGGAACAAAATGCTCAGCTCAGAAATCAGGTAGCTCAATTGTTACAGTTGGAACAGGAACAAAAGATGCAGATTCAACAAAGAGATTCCACAATTCAGACACTGCAGGTTGGTCCTTCTTCAACTTTCTTTGTGTATCCATGTATATATAGAAAAAAAGAATTTCTTGTGCACTGATTTGGAGGTTCATTTTAGTTCTTTTTGCCTGGCCTTGCTGTAGAATGTTTGTGCATTTTGCTATGTGTATCACTCTAATAACTTGTGAACGTATTTCCGTCAATACATATGTGACATACTTAACATTGACTAGGGTGATTGGCTGGCATACACTACCACCCTTGCATGCTAAAGAGGGAAACATCTGGGTTGGGGGTATTCTCTCCAAATCAACTGCTTGCTTTGTACTCCCAATACTTTTTTTTTTTTTTGAATCATATTATTTTAGATGCTTAAGACGGAGAATTTGTTATGAATAGCCAATTTAACACAAGACAATAATGTCAATAACAAATGTTTACATTGTTTCTTTACTTTATACGTAAGTAAAACTTTAATTGTTATTGTAATGGTCTTCATAAAGTTTAACCTTGAGCACCCTGTTTTCATTTTGTTTTGATGTTTGAAGCCTTATAAATATTGAAGAGAATTGTAAATGCCTGAATATTACACTAAATGACCTGCTGTAGGTGAACCAACCCTTCATAGGGAAGTTGCTTTTTGTGAGTGGATGACTAAATTCTATTAATCTTATTCTTCGGTGATTTCCAATTGACACTAGTTCTTGAAAGCAATATTATATTGGTTGAGCTGAATCTTAGAGGAGGAGCTTTTGTCTCCACTATTTGTATAAACAATTAGGCCTCCTAAGTCACTGCTTCGCTATTCTTGAAAATTTTGTGTTGTATACTGTTGTACGGAACTGGCATTGCAATCCATTAAGTATGAAGATGTGGTAGAATGAATCCTTCCTGAATAAGACAGATGTTGCAGGAAAAAGACTTTCAAATTTCCGTTTTAAGTACAGTTTTGTAGCTTTATTGGAGTTTTACGACCATAAAAAGTCAATGGCATTCAATATTATTTTGTCTTGAAGGATTTTTCGTAAAAATGGGGTGCTAACTTTCAATCATCCCTTTATTCTAATCCAATCATTCAAAGAGTTATTGAGTTGGAAATATTAAATTCCATCTTTTGGTTTTAATTAACAATGCTCTCAGAACCATAAGATATAGATCTGTGGATAATTAAGAATTTGTCCTTTATGTCTATTCTTCAAGTTACAATATCCCAAACCTTCAGTAAATGTGTTGTGTCGTGCCGTTTGTTCATTCGATTGTTACGCTATGGAAATAATCGTTCGTAGTGAGGTAATCGTTTGCATGATATGTTATTATGGCAGTTAAATTTGCTGTTATGCAAGCATTGTCTAATGAGCATCTACAAGCTCCAGGAAGAGTGTAAAACAACCAGAATGCCGTTTTAGACATATTCAGTGTGCACCAAACAGTTTGGAGATATGTGTGTCTGTGTACTATTCACAATTTGTTTATAGATGCATCATAGTTGTTTATTTTGGTTCTTTTCTCATTCTTGAGTTGTTCGAGCATTTTCTGTGTGACATTTACATATTATTTTGACTTTAGGGATAACAATCTGTGTTGGACTATGATGAACTTTCATCAATTTGAAATTGCCACACTTCATGCTTCTGTTTATTCTGATAATAAATATTCTTTTATACATAGTTGCATTGTAATATTGATATTCTCTGTTTCGAATTTCTTATGTAGGCCAAGATCAAAAGCATTGAATCTCAACTCAATGAAACTCTTCATTCTAGTGAAGTAAGGTCAACATTTGGCTCAGAACCAGCTAATGCTGTTTCAGCAATGTCTAACATGACTGGGGATGGCATGGATTCTTCAGCTGTAACCAAGAAACTTGAGGAAGAACTCAAAAAGCGTGATTCACTGATTGAGGTCTGCAACTTTTTATTGTTCTGCATTTTTAGGCATTGGGGTGTGGGAATCTGTTGTTTTGACCGTACTGTTGTCTGATGCATTCAACTTGAATCTGTTTTTATTTAACATTATCGTCTCTGGAGATGCAAAGTTTTATAGTTCCTTGTCCCCCATGTATGACCTTGTCCTCCATGTATGAAGTTATTACTAATAGATCTTGAACTGACGAGACATCTAAAAACACTGTAAATCAGGATTGAATCACTGGGTACTTGGTAATGGTAATTGAGAAATGAATTTGTGCTGAATGATCCTGAATTATTGATGCTGAGGTGGAAAAAGAGTGCTAAATTATACTTGTTGCACATTGATGCAAACTATATAATTAGCAACAGTATGTGGTGAGGTAAGATAAATTTTGATGAGAATGTTTTGGTATTATGCAACAAAGAATATTGTTGTTATAACAAGAGTTAATACGGCTTAAGTTAAATGTAATGCAAAGGCAATGATGACTCCATGATGAGCATAGAGGTGGTCAGGAGAGGTTGAGTGGTCCAACAAGTTGTTGAAAACATGCTCAGACAAGGAAATGGTTCTCAACATTGAATACCTGGATAAGGATCTAATGAATTAAAGTTGTGCTTGGTGTCACTGACTTGTTACCAGAATTACACATGCTTTTAGAGACTTGGTTTATGGGCTTATCAACTAGAAATGTTTTTCCTTTCTTCTCCTTCGTTTTATACTTCTTTCAAGAATTTTGAGATAAATTGTATAATGGTTAAATTTTAAAGATGTCACTCCAGATTTCCACTAAAGTTGACGAGATATGAAGATAATTTTGTAACGATCTTCCTCTAATGGATCCAGCCAAAGTTTATCTTCCTTGCATCATTGGTTGGAGGGGTTAATTTCTGACTTGAACGAAGTAAATAGTTGCTCCAGAAAGCTGATTTTATCGTCCTGATAGCTTTGGAATTTGTATTTGTTATCTATTTCTGAATCCATCTTTTGAATGATTGAATCCCTTGCAAAGTTAAGGCAGACTTGCTCCTTCAATATGGTTCCATCTTACTGGAATAATTGATTTGTTGCTTTTGCAGAGGTTGCACGAAGAAAATGAGAAATTATTTGACAGATTAACAGAAAAAGCATCTTTGGCTAGTTCGCCCCAGGTAGTTTTTTTCTTCCTTGCCCAGGATAACAGATGCTTTTCTTCTTTGTCTAAAAGTTGTTCCAGATTTCTAACTTTATTGTCTTTCTCTTCAGCTGTCAAGTCCATTAACTAAAGGATTTGCAAATGTTCAGTCGCAGGACTTGGCGAGGTGTGTGTTTGAGTCCAGTTTGACAGTTGTTGTGCTTGTTCTGTGACTTTTCTTGGTACCTTATTAATTGGTTATGGAACTTCTTTTGTGATTGTTTTTGGACAGGAATGATAATAACAGTAAAGGGCATTCTACAGATGTTGCTCATTTGCCATTATCTGCAGATAAGACTGAGGCCACACTGGCTTTGGTTAAATCAGGATCTGAGAAAGTTAAAACTACTCCAGCGGGAGAGTATCTTACTGCTGCTCTTAATGACTTTGATCCCGAACAATATGACAGCCTTGCTGCCATTTCAGATGGAGCAAACAAGCTTCTGATGCTGGTACGTTTTTACAGTTGGCTTTGTTCTTTAGGACTGGAATGCGACTGTGATATTCTTTATGTTCAAGTGAAGATCTATAATGGTGTCATTGCGTGGGCGCTGTTTAAAGTTCCGGAATGGAGACCTTCCAATTTATGGATGAGATTATGGAGAACTATAGCTACATTGAATAACTTATAATTTTCAAGTTTCTTAATCTTTTATTAGGGATTAATTTCTATAAAGTTATTGAAAATTGTCAACTGGGGCGAGCTTTAAATATGTGAGAATTTTATGAAAAGGAAGATGCCTTTAGCACTTGAAGATGTATCTTATTTTAATCAATTGAAAATGTTGCAACTTCCTCAGCCATATTGTGAGAACAGGTTTAGACATTGTGCTACTTATCTTATTTTATTTTATATTTTTAAATTCAGACCATGATTCTTCAGGATTATTTGTACTGCCTTTTTGTACTTTGGCTGGTTATATGATTTTTGTGGCTATTCTGCTACTGCTTGGCTGATTGCTTAATGTCAGTAATTATATGGCGGTGTGTGCCATTAAGTCTGTTGCTTGTGGGTTGAAAAATTTTCAAGTATCCAGAGTTTTCTGCCAAGTGTTGGGAGCTTTTTTTGCTATGAATAGTGATGACAGTCATTAATTTATTTCCCTCTCACCCACAAGCCACCACAACCAACTCCAAATAGAAAAAGATTAAGAAAAAATGGAGACAGCTCATGAATGTTTGAAATAGTTCTCCAATTTTTGCAGGTTTTGGCAGCAGTTATTAAAGCAGGTGCTTCCAGAGAGCATGAAATACTTGCTGAAATTAGAGATGCTGTTTTCTCTTTTGTCCGTAAAATGGAACCTAAGAGGGTGATGGATACCATGCTTGTTTCCCGTGTCAGAATTTTGTATATAAGATCTTTGCTTGCTAGGTCACCTGAGCTGCAGTCCATCAAGGTAATTTTACTTGAGATGCTAGCATATCTATCAGTTTGTTTCATTGAGCATTTGCTGCTTCTTTATTATTTAGATCACTGCATATTTCTTTCAAATTTACAGGTCTCGCCTGTAGAACGCTTTCTGGAAAAGGCTAATACTGGACGCAGTAGAAGCTCCAGCCGGAGTAGCAGCCCTGGAAGATCTCCTGTTCGTTATGTTGATGAGCAGATCCCGGGCTTTAAGATAAACATAAAGCCAGAAAAGAAGTCCAAGTTATCTTCAGTGGTTTTGAGGATGCGAGGAATCGATCAGGTATCGTTTATCGTGGCCTCTTGCTCTTCCCACCCATCACACCTTGTTTTTGTTTTTTCATTTTTTTTTAACCTTGGCTCTTATACAAAAGTAAGGAGAGATTTTTTTTTTTCATTATTCTACTAACCGACATTTCTTATCTTCAGTTGCTATGTCTACCCTACTCTCCACATATGTATTAGATCTCATCTTTGTTAGATATTTCACGTTGTATTGGACTGAAAAATTTCTTATGCAAAATTATGAACTCAATCTACAGGATACTTGGAGGCAGCAGGTTACTGGTGGAAAGCTAAGAGAAATACAAGAGGAAGCCAAAAGTTTTGCTGTAGGGAACAAGGCTCTCGCTGCCCTTTTTGTTCACACGCCAGCTGGTGAGCTGCAGCGGCAAATTAGGTCCTGGCTTGCAGAAAACTTTGAGTTTCTTTCTGTTACAGGAGATGATGCGTCAGGAGGGACCACTGGTCAATTAGAACTTCTTTCAACTGCAATTATGGATGGTTGGATGGCTGGACTAGGTGCTGCTCTGCCTCCAAATACTGATGCACTTGGCCAGCTTCTATCCGAGTATGCAAAGAGGGTCTATAATTCCCAGTTGCAGCACTTAAAGGTATGTGTTAGTCATTCCTGCGATCTTTCCTTGGGTAGCCCTTCTATATGAAAAACAAGGGTAGGCTCCACGCTACCGTAAATGCCCGTGGAGTTTGAATTAAGAAAACTGATTCTTTTTCTATTGGATTTGTATGTGGATGCAATTCATTTCCTTTCCAGCCATATCTTTTCACCATATTGGATTTAAATGTGTAATTTATTCCTTTCCTCAGCAGATGGATCTGCTTTTTCCTATTTCAAGATGTTATTTCCTTGTAGAGTGAATTCCCTTGGTATTGTTACCTGTATAAATTTTTGGTTGCATCACAAATCTTGGATAAATGCTGGCTGGACTCATTCTATCTTTCCTTGTGTTTTTTCCCTGCTAACTATTTGGTGGCATTAATTTCTATAGGTGCAAGTTTTCAGTATCATGAGTTTATCTGTTAGGTCACTGCTTGTTCCTTAATGGAAGCGTTGCTTTGTCTATGGTAATATTTCCCATAAAAAAAAGAAGCATTTTCTCTTCTGGTTTACCGTGTGCTTCCTTTTTGACCTGGTGACAAGGGGATATTTTTAACCAATCTGACAATTGTGATTTATGAAGATTTGAATGGAAAAGATACTATATTTAGGCGGGACCTCACCTAATTTATGATCATGATATATGGGAAATACACCATCAATCTGCTGCTGTAGGATTCCTCAACTGCTTCAAGGGTGCCCTATACCATATTGCTCTATTATGTATCTGGCTGCATGTGTATTGTATAGTTACACCTAAGAAACATTTACTGGATGTCCTTGGAAGTGTGGAGGGGTCTAGAGCTTATATTATTTTTCCTTAAATAATCAGAAAGGAGGATGGGCATTTTTTGCTCTTTGTCTCTCTCTCTCTCTCTCT
>JAXCLQ010026550.1:0-28736 GCA_035584115.1 Cedrela odorata
TGTCATCCTTTTGATTCTGTTGTGGCAACTAGTGGGATTGATTGCACAATAAAGGTGAGTGTGATGAGAGGGATTTTATTTTAGAGCTGCGTGGGTCTTATCTTAATTTTGTTGTGCTTGGTTTAGATATGGACTCCAAGTGCCTCTGTTCCATCAGTTGTTGCTGGCGGAGCCGAGGGACCAGAAACGGCAGATATATTGGAAGCCATGGAAAGCAATCAAAGGAAATTATGCCGTAACCGTGAACCTATCCTGTAAGACTTCGAGAATTATAGCCAATGAAAACCTAAAACGTAGTAATGAAAGGATAAATCAAGGCTCGTTGCAACATGTCTAGGGCTCTTTTAAACTCCCACAAAACTCCTGATGGAGCATAGGCTCAATCATGCAGTTCTATCTCTCTTTCATACACATGCGCGCACCACGCACAACTGATGCCATTCAAAGCATTTTTTTTTAGAGCAAACTTTTCTCTTCTTCTATAACGCACCTCTCGAACAAGTGGCCTCTGATTGTCTTTTATTTTTATTTTTCTCTTTTGTGTTGTAAAGTGATATCTTCATCTTCACCACGATGACATGTATTACATCAAATACCATTTCAGACTCCTCGTTCACATGTATTATACAATAGCTTTTCAGACATGCATATTTTAGAGTAGGACTATTTGCTTGGAACCATCAGAAGACCATGTGGTTTGTACGCATACCGGAACTTGAGGCAAAGCTGAATTGGGCTAAAGAAACATATTCCTCTCAGATCATTAAGTTAGAAGAAACTCTTAAATGATGTGTTCTAATTCAGCATAAGATGAAACCTCATCTAGAACATATTCCTTTGCAAATACTGTAAACTCCAGGATTTTGATGATTTTGTAATAAATTCAGTGTATTATCATCTCCTGGCTAAAGAGTTGTATTTTGCTCTGTAGTTTGTTAAAGAAAGACTTCAGTTGTTGGTCCGAGGGGGAAACTGAATTTTGATACACATAATGTCTGTTGATATGTTTGCACCCACCCTTGACTGGTAGCTGCTTCTGGACAAGTCAAGGTCACTGAACAAGAATCTCTATTTCTAATAATATTGTTATGTCTTGTCCGATTACAGGCCTCACCTCACTAATCAATAGTGAAGCCTTTAATTGCTGGCTAAGAGAAAGTCGGGAAAGGAGGTACGGCAAATAAGTAATCTTGGCTGTAGGATGCTGGTTGACCAGGTAAAGCCTTTGGGTTCCACCAAAATAAGTTGTAAATTGAATAAAGCACAGCGTCTGCCCCCTAGTTTACCATAAAGCTTCTTGTTTACATTCGTGGCATTTTTTTTCTTTTTTTAAAAAATAAATTTGCTTTAATCTTTCCCTCTCTTTTCTATTTGGGTTGTTTGTAAGCATTTGATTTGCCAATATATTGTTGAAAATATTACTGTATAGTTTTAGGATTCGTCTCATTTGAGTGTGTTAATATTTCCGTTATCATATTTTTTAATCACAAGGCATTACCAAGCATCTGTAAACTCTACTGGTTGGTATTCTTTTCTGGTCCAGTGAAGATAACCTTGCGAATATTATATGCAAGTAGAAAATCGCTGAGCAGATCACCTTACGATTCTGACTAAAAATGTTGGTCAAATGGGTACATCCTTGTTAGAAAATAAAAATAAAAAAATAAACCATTTGGATAAGTGACACTGTCTATCAAAATTCCATATTATAATGTTTGGAAGTATTTCTTACATTTAAGGCTTTGTTATCTCAATGGATGGAAGTAGTCCTTACATTGAAGGCTTTGTTATCTCAATAGATGGCTTTCTTGTGGCCTGCATTCATCGATTATATTAAGAAATCTACAAAGCTACAGGTATTTATCTGGAAACAATTAATTCTACCATTATTACTACTTAGGTGATGGCTGCCTTCCTCTGCAAAAAAGTGGTACAGGATTTGGCTCTCCCTATTAAGCACGTTACAATTTTTTTTTTTCAGGGTATGATGGTTAGTGGTGTTTACAGGTTGGCCTGTGAATTGAATTAACTTAATTAGTTAAAACTCTAGTCGGACCGGCCCGTGCACTGTTAATCAGGGCCGAGTCTATTCCAAAACTAAATAGTGAGGCCATATCGATTCTTTCAATTTAGAATTGGAGGTTCCAGCTTGTAATAGGTTTGAAATTGTTCGGATTGGTTTATGTTCGACTCGCTTGGTTGAATTAGCGATTTGGACCTATTCAACTTACTGGGTCAAACATAAAAAAAATAAAAAAAATAAAAAAATTACAGAGAATCCCTACAAATTTATTGGTAACGTTGTAATTGAAATACTATAAAATTATTTTTTTCTATTTAAAATTATTTTTTTCTATAAATTATCATTCATATTTTTTCTTTAATTTATTTATTTCATTTACTCAATTTCTCTCAAATTCATTTTTTTCATTTCAACACAATACTTATAATCAATTAATTATTCTTATTGTAAATCTTAAATATTTAGTCTTACTTTTAGTTGTTTATAAACTTTAGTAGAAGCAAATTGTAAACACTACAAATTATGACAATCTGAGGTTCGCAATTATATTAGTATATTATATTTATTAATTAATTTTAGTTAGTAATCAATTTAGTTTCTATTTAGTTGAATTAATGATTTTAAAATTTTGATTTGTATTTAATTTTGTTATTAATTTTTAAATTTTTGTCACTATTTAATTTTAAAATTTTAGTTAGAAAATAATTTAGTTATTTTTGTTAGTATTTGGTTTAGTTAATAATTTTAAAATTAATGAGGTTAGTAATTTAATTTTGTTATCAATATAAAAATTAGAGTTATTATTTAATTAATTGTAAAATTTTGGTTGTTAATTGCTAAATTTTATTAGTTGTTTACTTGTTTATTATTATTGTTAGTTATTAATTTTAAATAAATTTTGTTAATTATTAATTAATTATTATTGTTAGTTATTTTGATTGTTATTTATTTCACTTTAATTTAATTAGAATTATTTAATATTATATTATTGTTGAATTTAATTATTTTTGCGTTAAGAAATTAGAATTAAATTTATTTTTTGTCTTAGGAAGTTAGAATATATAATATATAAATTTAATTGAAATTAATTGTTAAACAATTAAACCAAAATAATATACCATTCATCACAAGGGTCACACAAATTTTCTTTTGACATAGATGAATCAATGCCTTTGTCCGAACAATACTAAAATATTCCAGAAGAATAACCTCATAATATAACAAACCTAACAAAAGTTGCAACAGCTGGCAGTAGTTAGAGTAGACAATCTAGGTCTGGAATATGGCACATGGACAAAAAATATTCATGATACTTAGAAAATTTGCAAAGAAAAATGCAAATCAAAACAACCGGTAAGATATTAAGTGGTAATTTTTACTTTGATTCTACCATGTTAAGAGACACAGTCTGTCAATGGTTGATTGTAAATGATCAACCATTTGCATAAAGTGAATCTCCACATTTCGTTGAAATGGTACAACAACATCAACCCTTTTAATGAAATACTTTAGACAACAGCACAAACACATACACTTTTAAAATTTGATGAGATGAAACAAATTTTAATCTCCATTCTCGAATCAAGTAACTGTACATTTTCATTGATATCTGACAATTAGAGAGGTGTCAATAATTTGTATTATATTTGAGTTACTTGTCTTTAGATTAACAAAGAGTGACAATTAAATAAAAGAATTATAGAATTAGACATTTTAAATTTTCACACAACGTAAGGGCTATAGCGAAAGTTATTAAAAGTGTTACACGAGATTTTAAGATTGTAAATAATTTTTTTTGTATTTCATTCGATAATGCATCGAATAACATAGCTGCATATCCTCTTTTTAAAGATGCACTAAACCCTTGCTTATAAGGAAAAGTTTTTCACAATTGTGTATTTCTCACATATTAAACTTATTTGTGCAAGGTGATTATCAAATAATAAAGTCAACAATTGATGCAATTAGGAGTGTTGTACTTGATTTAAAATCGGAGAGCCTAAGTATTTAAGGAATTGTGTCATCAACATGGGTTGAGGTTTAAAAAATTGACTCTAGACATGCCAACAAGGTGGAATTCTACCTATGAAATGCTAAAAAATGTTTTTCCTTATGAATTCTAATAATGAAATTATGGAGTATGGAAATGAGTGGTTATAAATTAACCGAGGAACATTTTCAACCTGTAAAAATTATCTCGCAATTTTTATCAACAGTGAAAGAAGTTACAAAACTTTTATCTGGATAATATTATCCAATAACGCATAACGTAATTCCTATATTATATAGCGTTGCATTTATTTTTAAACAATACATGGAACATCAGACATTCACCATAGTAATATTAGTCATGGTAGATAAATTTAGAACGTATTACGATGACATGTCCCTTTTATATTGCATTGCAATATGTCTAGACCTTAATATGAATATTTTTGGTTATGAAACCTTTATAGAGCAATTTTACAAATTCTTAGATCCAAATGATATCAAACATTTATGTTGCGAAAACCAAATACGTGTCAAACGATGTAAGAAAAATTTGTTATAAAATCTTTTAGGTATTTTCACTTGTTCAAGATTGTGTACTTTACAGATATTTCTACATCTACTGGTCATGAGGGCTATTCTTCTTTTTTCTCTGCTTCCATTATTTTCAGCAATGGTTGGAATTCGTATACGGAAGTCAACAAGAGACCAAGAAGAACGTCATTGTCATTCAATGAGCTCTCATACTATTGTTGATGTGATCTATGGTCTAATCATGCATTAAAGTTCTTAAAATTTTCGTGCCTCACATGCAGAAATCAACAACATATATCAAGTATATATTGAAATTAACATAAAGTATCAAACATAGCTTTTCCTGGCTTGATTTTTTAATGAAGAATAAGCTTCAAATTATAAGCTCTCTTTAATCTTCACCCTTAAATTTATGAAAGGAAGCTTGGCCAAATGGGAGAGTTTCTATTTTCTTCAATTTCTAACTCTTGGACATGAAGAATGCTTTCTCAATTTAATTGAATTGCATTTAATGCTCTTTTTTTTTAAATACTTAAGACCCATTGGCAAATACTTATTTAATTGTACAAACCTCTTGTAAAATTAATAATTGCAAATTATCCATCCTTATCTATTAAGGATACTATTTGCATTAATGGAGCATTATTTAGATAAATCCTTTGCAAATTCATTAATTACAAATTGTCCATCCTTATCCATTAAGGATACTATTTGCATTAGTAAAACATTAATTCATAATTAATGCAAAGTTATAAAGAATAATTTTCTATAACATTTTGGTATTTGGATAATTAATATTATCGATGAAGTATGTAATTTATATTAAATTATATAAAAGTATAAAATGATTAATTCTCTAACAACTTAAAAAATTCTTAATATATATATATATATATATATATTTCGGCCTCATATTTCTCATGAAGGTACTAGCCCTCATTTGGATAATATTTAACACTCTTTCATAACTTTTTAATGCATAAGGATATTAGTGTGACTATGAAGGATCATTGTTGGTTAGCTGTGAGATGTATCCGAACCCTTTGGATTAGAACTATTTAACAAATTTAATGACTGTAAGAAACATCTAACAATATGTCACAACCTCTAAACTACAATGAAGAATTTCTTCATTAAACCCTTCTCTGATTGTACATATTGTGTTGATAAAAATCTTTTTGTTGTCCAATCTTAATCGAGAAAAAGTTCATAAATGTCAAAATCTTAGTCTCAATTTTTCCCCAAAATGTCGATCAATATGTTTTGAATTCTCTAACAGGAACTCTTAGTGTGAGTTTTTCTAAAATTTGCTCTGGCCAGAGGTTTTTAATTTCAAAATTTATAGACACTCGTTTAGGAACTCAACCCAGAGAAAATCAGCGGAAACTCTCGCTTTAATTTTGAGTCAACAGATCTCATCTTGATCATAATTCAAACGCTAATATGAACAATGTATAATTAAATCAGCTTTTATACAAGACATGACTAGTCCCGTACGTATACACCATATAAATTACGCGCATCTATATAAGCCTGACTCTGATGTCTCAGGTCTGAAGATCACTTTGCATACTATTACAATCTCACGTTAAATCATTGATTACATGTATACCACGTGATTTATCGTTCTTTGGTCATGTTCGAAAAATAATTCTCTAACTATTTCTCTATACTAATGCCTTTATAACATGATTGTTACTGTCACCCGCACTAATATCATCTCATGATATTCATTGGTAACATCTAGTATGCCTATTATGTGATATCACTGCCCAATCAATAAAACGTCCGTAAAGAACAACTTTGATAATTTTATTTAACTATTAAATAAATTATCTAGACATTTCACACATATACTTTATTATATAGCATGATTCAATAAAGAAAGTAACTTATGTATGTGAATAAATAACTTTTCTTTCATTGATAATATAAAATAATATAAGATTCATAACCCTGAAGCTGATAGCATGAATGGATTCTAGGGTATACGCTAACAATCTCCTACTTGCACTAAGTCATTCATTGTTGTATCTTATACCCATCTTCTCAAGATGTAAGTCCAGTTGCTTTGGTATTATCGCCTTAGTGAGTGGGTTAGCAACATTATCCGTTGAAGCTATTTTCTGTACAACAATCTCTCTAACTTCAATGAACTCCCTCAAAAGGTAATATTTACGTTGAATATGTTTATACTTTTGGTGTATTCTTGGTTCCTTTGCTTGTGCAATAGCTTTGGTATTGTTACAGAATACGGTTATTGGATAACACATGCTACGAATGACACCTAGTTTAGATATGAACTTGAGCATCCAAACAATCACTTTTGCAACTTCTGAAGCAATAATATACTTAGCTTCTATAGTAGAGTCCGATGTCGTCATCTGTTTGGAACTTTTCCAACTAACAACACCTCCATTACATAAAAAAAAATAAATTCAGATGTAGACTTTCTATTTTCACATCTAACTGAAAGTTAGAATCTGAGTATCCCTGAATGCTCAATTGTTGACATCCATAACTTATAATCAAATTCTTAATCTTTCTCAAGTACTTAATGATTGATTTTATTGTCGACCAATGTTTCTTTCCTAGATTGACCTGATATTTGCTCGTAACATTTACAACATATGCTATTTTAGGTCGTGTACATAGCATTGCATACATCAAACTACCTATAGTTGAAGCATGAGGTACAGTATGCATCCATTGCGCCTTTTCATCGATCTTTGACCCATCTCTTTAAAGAGATGAAGACCACGTTTGAAAGACAAGAAACCTCTCTTAAAGTTCTCTATGTTAAGCTTTTTCAACATTTTCTCTATGTACAATTTCTGAGATAATCCTATTACCCTTTTCGTTCTATCTTTGTAGATATGAATTCTAAGAACATAGATCGTCTTTCCTAAATCTTTCATTGAGAAGGTTTTAGAAAACCATTGTTTTACCTCAGTCATCATGCCCATGCCATTTCCCATCAATAATATGTAATCTACATATAATATGAAAAACATGATGCCATGATCTTTAACTCATTTGTAAACACAGGGTTTATCTGAATTTTTCTCAAAACCAAATGATTTGATCACCTCATTAAATCATAAATTTTAGCTTTTAGAAGCTTGCTTCAATTCGTAAATAGATTGATGCAACTTGCATACTTTATTTCTATCTGTAGTGGATACAAACCCCATAGGCTGCAGCATATAAATGTTTTCCTCAAGATACCCGTTGAGGAATACGATTTTTACATCAATTTATCAGATCTCATAATCATAGTATGCTGCAATGGCTAGCATAATCCGGTTAGACTTAATTATAGCCACGGATGAAAAGATTTCCTCATAATCCAACTCTTGTTTTTTAGTATACCCTTTTGCTACTAGCCGTGCTTTATAGGTCTATACCTTACCATCCTTATCATTCTTTCTCTTGAATATCCATTTGCAACCAATAGGAACAATTTCTTCTGGTGGATCGAAAAGTGTCCAGACTTGGTTGACATGCATAGATTAAATCTCAGAATCCATTGCCTCTAGCCATTTTTTTGAATCTTTATTCGTAATAGCTTCTTTATAACTTATAGGATCATCACCATAATCAATTTTTCCCACTAAGAATGATTCAAAATCTTTCTCGTGGAGAAATTTGTATCGCTCCAGAGGTTACGACACTCTAGTAGATTTTTGAGCTAAAACTAAGACTGATGTATATTGACTAGACTATCTAACAATAGCATCGTCAATTTGAGCCTTTAACAACCCTTTCTTAAGCTTAATTGTTCTTCTCGCACCATCTTTTTTTGAGAATTTTTCTTCTAAGAAGTAGGCATTTCTACTAATTGAAACTCTCTGATCAGAAGGGAAGTAGAAATAAATCCTAAACAATCTTTAGGATATTCAATAAACCGATCCTTCTATGATTTTACATCCAACTTATCAGTGTTAACTAATTTAACATAAGCTGGATAACCCCAAATTCTCATATACTTGAGACTGATTTTCTTTCCACTTTATATTCATATGGAGTCTTTTGGACTAATTTTAATGGAACTTTGTTAAGAATATGCACAACAATTTGTAGCGCATATCCTCATAAATATAATGAAAAGTCTGTAAAACTCATTATTGATCGCACCATGTATAATAGGGTACGATTCCTCCTTTCCGCTACACCATTTAACTATGATGTATAAGGAGGAGTAAACTGAAAAATAATGTCATTTTCTTTCAACAATTTTTAGAACTTTGTACTCAAGTATTCCCTTCCACGATCTAATCGTAGAATTTTAATACTCTTTTTAGTTTGGTAATCTACTTCATTATTAAATTCTTTAAACTTTTCAAAATATTAAGATTTGTATTTTATCAAATACAAATACCCATATTGTGATATATCATTGGTAAAGGTAATGAAGTACTTAAATCCTCCTTGATCCTTGGTACTGAATGGTCTACACATATTCGTATGTATGAGTTTTAATAGTTCTTTTGCTTTCTCGCCTTTACTCTTAAAGGGTGATTTGGTCATTTTTTCTTGAAGACTTGATTCACAGGTTAGACAGGGTTCCAAACCCAGTGCACCTAAAAGGCCACTTTCTCCAAGCTAATTCAATCGACGCTCTTTGATATGACCTAATCTATGATGTCATAGATATTTAGGATTTGAATTATCATGAATTCTTTTATTAGTAATGACTTTTATTAAATAACTAATATTCAATTTAATGACATACAAACCATTCATATTTATTGCTTTGCCAATTAATACATTTATCAAACATTCATTTCTAGTAAATTATATATCGTAACCAAATTTACATAGTACATAAACAGAAATAATGTTTCTAGTTACTATAGCAAAATATAATACATGGTCTATTCTTAAAATGTGCTCGCTGGATAATGGCAGTTCACAAGATCCTGTGGTTTCGACAGCAACTGTTGCTCTATTAACCATTCTTAAAACGATCTTACCACTTGACAGCGCAGAATTATTCTGCATTGCCTACAAAGAGACACAAATATGAGATGTAGCTGCTGGATCTAATATCCAGGAATGATGATAAGAAATAACATTTATTTCGTAATCAATTATAGAACAGCTATACATACCTGCTTTAGCCTTCCCAAGATTGTCAAGGTACAGAAAACAATTCCTCTTCCAATGTCATTCCTTCCTACAATGGAAACACTTTCCTTTGGCCTTAGGCTTCTCAACCTTAGAGGTGGTTTTCTTAAAACCCTTTTTCTTTGGACTAACTTTTAGTCTTTTCTATTATGGCTTCCTCAACTTACTGCTAATCCTATTAGTGGAAACCATGTGGACTTCCTCATGTTCTTTCCCTCTAGAGTTTTTTTTTTTTTTTTTGTAAAACTCCTGAAGCTTATTTAGTAATTTAGGAAGAGTTTGCTTAATCATATTTAAATTATAATTAGTTATACATGATTTATAACTAGAGGGAAGAGACTGAAGAATCAAATTCACCTTGAGGTGGTTAGACATAACGACCCTATAAATGTCCAACTACCCTATTTGAATTATCATCTTAATGACATAATCATCGGAAGCAATCCTTTGCTGAGCCTTATACTGAAATTGGGAGCACAAATTGATACTCCACCACTCGAGTATTCTCGCGATACAATTCTTGTAACACAATGAGGATATCATAAGCACTCGAGACATTTTCATGCTTTATCTAGAGATTCTTATTCATTGAGGCTAACATGTAACCTCAAACTCTCTGGTTATCCTCCTATTTTTCTAATGCCTCACGATCCTCCGGTGAAGCATTGTCATCAAATATTGAGTGGCATAAAGGCCTCTAAGACATAACTCGTTTTCTTAAAATTTAGAACAATTCTGAGATTTCTGAGTCAATTTTTAAAATTGAACCCTGTCAACACATTTCTGTCCAAAATGCGTAGGAAAGCATTACTGGCAGCCATTTTTTATATTTTGTTTAAATATCACAATATTTTTTAGTTTTCTAAAAAGAAATAGAAGATGATTGTTAGTGATATGTATTATAATAAATCAAACAATTGAATTATAATAATAGTAATCAAACACTTTGACTATCATTATAAAATACTAATAATATTAGTTTCTACTATTTAATTTTAATTCCACTCCTTTAGAGTTTTTATTAAAGTTGGTGAGGAATAGATTTTTTATTAAAATTAATCAACCTCATATAATAGAAATCTTGATCAATTAATCTCAACAAGTAGGAAACTCTTTCCTTTTACATCAACATGTAATGTTCGATTTATTTTCCTTTGCTCTAACTTCGGATATCTCATATAATAGAAATCTTGGTACCTAAGCCAGTTAAATCCAAACCATTATACTTTTTAAAATATTATTCTCATCTCTTCCTCACATTTTAGAATCTTGGTCAAGATAAAAATAATACCAAAGAACCAGATAATTGAATTCAATTACATATTTCTCATATCCCTCACATTTTAGAATCTTGGAATAATAAAATGTATGTCAAAGAATTCATTTGTTATCCCACTATGAGAGACAATAATTTAATAATTTTTAATAAGGATTCTTTATGCATTTTAATTATACATGTGTCACACACATGCTATACTAATAATACATATTTAATCATGTGTTTTTTTAAAAAAAAACACATGTTAATATTAAACACTTTAACATTATTTATTCATCCATGAAAAAATATTATTATTATTATTTTTATTTACAAAAATACTTATTCATCTCATGAACAAATATTTTATTATAAATAATGATTATTCATCTCATGAATAAATATTAATATTATTAAAAACCTTAAAGCATGTTTTATTAACCATTCAAAATTATTATGACACTTGTAACACTTACACCTTAGAAATATATATATATATATATATATATATTTTCTGATTTACTTGTATTATTTTATTTCTTTGTTCACCAAAAAAATTTTCGGTGTTTATACATTGATTTTTCTTGTCTTACAAGAATTATTAGTTTGTGAATGTTTGGAAACCGGTCAAACCAGAATTCACGTTATGCTTGTTCGATTTTATTAATCGACGAAACAATGTTAACTAGTCAAATTAAGCCAACAGATCATAGATCACATTAACTTAACACGTTGGCATGATTAACTTGTCTAACCAATTAAACTAAACATTTACTAAGTATGATTGACAAATCAAATTTGTCAGACATGTTGTTTAATGTTTTGTTTTGTTTTGTTTTGTTTTTTTTAATTACAGGATCGATACCTTTCAATCTAAGGATCGATACTTTTCAATCTAAGGATCAAAGAATCGATATATTTCTCAAAAGATCAAAGGATCGATACTTTCAATCAAAAGATCGATACCTTTATCAAAGGATTAATACATTGTAACAAGGAGAACGATACCTTTCTCAAATGATCAATACCTTATAAGTCAGAGGGTTCAAAATCATTTGTGAACTCAAACAGATCGATACATTTCTCAAAGGATCGATATTTCGAAGTCAGTTATAATACCCCAAAATTTAAACAAAGAGCATTTTAGTCATTTTACACACTAGGGGTAATTTGGTTATTTTATAAATTTATGTCGAGGTGTTAAAAACTGAGCTAGCAACATTGTATTAATGTTTAATTAGCTATTGGGAGTAATTGATAACAATTTATTAAGTTTAGAAAAAAATTTTCCTTAAAACTTTATTCACGCACCCGACCTTCAAACGAAAATTGGTGTTAATAAAAAATTTCGATTGATAAATGGTTTGTTTCTATGGAAAGAGAACTCTATAAGGATCGATATGAATTAAATTAGAGTCAAATCTGAGGTCAAATTAGAGAGAATTGAAGCCTGGAATATAGAAAATTTTTAAATAACATATTTACCTTTTTTCTATTTAATGTCTTTTTAATTTTTAAAGGGAAAATGAGTAAATTTTACACATTTTAATTGAGAATAAGGCAAAGTAGATATAAACACAAAGAGTCTTCATTTTTCCAGTAGCTTCATTTGCCTCATTTCTTTAACTTTTTTTTTTCAATTTTCTTCAAATTACTTCATTTCCAATCGATTAAAGTTCTGTGTCTTACTGCAAATCACACGTACACGACACAGGCTATATTCTAGGAGTTTTGTTTGAGCGATTCTGTTAATGATGAAGCCGGGAGGAGAATAGTACTACTATTCACAAATTAGAGATTTTTGAAATTACTTGCAATTCGGATGTCTTAGGGTTAAATTGACCTTTCGATATGATTCCTAACTTCGTTGTTGTCGTATTTATGTATTTTTCGATAATTTACTGTTCATCACAAGGGTACTATTTATGATAGAAATTACTATTTATCCCAGACAATTTTTGTAGATTATATTTGTTAGGCTAAGATTAAACCGATTAGTTGTTAGATTAGGTAAAATTAAATTTTGTCGAAAAATATGAATAGTGATAATATCGTTGCCCTTGATTTAGATTTTGAAATAATATGTTATCATACGGAATTGATTAGTAATAGTGAATTAAATATAATCGACACTTCAATTATTTATCGTTAGATTCAGATTGTAGAAGAAAATATAATTCAAAAAGGGGGAGAAAACTTTATTGTACATCAATGTTGTAGTTAAATTTTAAGCATGTGTACTTAAATTATTATGTTAATAATTAATATAAATGTGTTATAGATACGCCAAGGGAGCGACCATCCAGCCACCAATGATCGAACTTCTGTTCCGCTTTTGGTGACACTTATGAGTGGATTTTCTTTTACATGTTGTTCATTTCTTTAAAATTATTTTATAAAACTTAATGTTTTTCGAAATAAGGAATAGTTTATTTATAAATTGATTTACATTATGCTTTATATGGAAAATGAGACCTACTTTGAGCTATATATGCATATTGTTGTGGAGGAGTTGTTGAGATATTGTTTTTGAAGCTAGGAGGAGGCCATTGTGTTTTGAATTGTGTTTTATTTCTGATTTCTATATTTCTGATAGTATGCCAGCCCTTATTTCAATTTTTACTTAACCCTAGCCGGGAGACATAAGGGGTAAAGTTTATGTGCTTTGAAAGCACATTCTGATTTATTTTCTATGGAAGTGCCAGTACATGTGAGAAGTAGGGGGTGAAGGGTGGTCTGATATCTGACCCGAAATCTGTACACATTCCTGCATGTTATTATGTTTTTATTTGACTATTTGACATGATATTTTTGGAAATTATTATAATATGTAGTGGGTGTTCTATTAGTATGATTTTTGTCTGAAATTGATTTTAACTTTAAACCATATTTTTATGTCGAATATGAATTTACTTATAATTTTCATTTCAATATCCACTCACTGAGTTTTTCCCAAAACTCACCCCACCATAGTTTCCAGTGATTACAGGATTTTCTTTTAGGTGAAGATTCTAGAAGATATTCGAAAAAAGCAGTGAGATTCCAGATTCTCCATACAGTTACCTAGGAGTCATTTATTTCTGTTTGTTTTGTATATTGGGCATAACGCTTAATAATTTGTACACAGTATGATGTGATTTTTGTATGTATATGTGCATATATTCTTTTGTTATGAGTATCATAATATATATTTGACATGGTGTTGATGGGCATGGAACCCTTAGTATATGTGTATGAGTTCATGCATATAATTGATATTTCTCTACATTATAGTTATATGTACAGGTTTTTGTCTGAGGTTTGTAGGGGTAGGATATTCCTACCTCTATGCCATCACGATACCGATTTAATGGTATGTGACAGAGCGAGTTCACAATTATTTATGAACTTGGCCACCATAGAATCCAATCCAATTTTCATCCATTTTCAAGCAAATCAATGGCCAAATCAAACACCCTGACATGCTTTAATACCATTTGTTAGAGTGATCTATGGCATAATTATGCATAAAAACTTTTAAATTTTTCATCCATCACATGCATAAATTAACTGATGATATCATGTCAATAGTTTTCAATATGAAATTAATGATATCACGTCAACAGTTTTCAATATGAAATTAATGATAACATGATATGTAAAGTGTGTTTTTGATAATGACTAAAGTTATTGTAATGTTAATTTAACTTAAGAACAATAAAATGGATTTAAGCATGTTAAAAATCAAGAAAATTATATGTGAATATACTTGTGATCAATCTAAACATTTTTCTATGAGAAATGTGATTCAAATGTAACAAGATTGATGCTTAGAGCTAAATGATCGACACTTTTACTAAACGGATCGATACACTTAAAGAAGGTTGTACTTGAAAGATGATAGATCGATATCTTGCAAGTCAGTAGCCTCAAGTAAAATCACCAAGCTAATCGAATCAATACGTAGAAGACGTAGATCAATAAAAGTAGAGAAGATTGGTATCCAAAGTAGAAGAAATCGATACTTCTAATTCCAAAGAGTTCAAAAATATTTATAAAGTGAACCAGATTGATACCTGATTTGAAAAGATCAATACTTCGCTAACTCGAGAGTTCAAAATTATTTACGAAGTGAACTAAATCGATACCTAATTTGAAGAGATTGATACTTCGCCAACTCGAGAGTTCAAAAATAATTATAAGGCGAACCAGATCGATACACGTGTCAAAACAAACCATACAAACCAAGTTAGAGACTTCAGAAAGATTTACGAACTCGACGAAATCAATACGTGAAAAAGAAATAATCAATACACTGCCAGAATGGATCGATACTTTTAGACATTTTAAAGCTCAACGGTAACTTCTATAACATTTATGACGAACAATAAATGCACCTAATCAAGCCGTTGGACACAAAAGACTTCACAAAGAGAATAAATATAAATAGAAGAACTTTAGAAGAGGAATATAGTAAACTGCATTCTTAAGAATCATTGATTATTCATTTGTAAATTTTAATGTGAACAATTTTTCTCTCTCTACTGTAATTGTTCTTCATTCTTTCTTGTGAGAGAAAATTATTTGAACGAGCTTATTAATATATCAGCTCTATTGTGAGAGTTCTAAAACATAATTATATTTTTGAATTAAGTGGGTTAATCTTCATCTGGATTAAATGAAGATTGTATTGGATTTCCCTTCACTCGAAAAAGGAAGTTGTACGATTGCTTTTCACCTCAAAAAGAGTTGTATTAGGTTTCACTTAACTCGTAGAAATAAGGAGATAGTCGAACCTTGGTGGTAAACCAAAACTGAAAGAGTGGACGTAGGCGAAAATTGCTGAACCACTATAAATCCAGTGTTTTAAATTTCTCTCTCTACTTTTTTACTTATTGTACTGCATTGGATTTATATTAAGCTTAAAATTTTTAAACAACCCAATTCATCCCCCTCTTGAGTATATCCATCTGGGACAACATTAACAACATATATCAAATATATGTTGAAATCAAGCTAAAGTATCAAACATATATTTTCTTGGCTTGATTTCTTGATGAAGAACAAGCTTAAAATTATAAGCTCTCTTCAATCTTCACCCCCAAATGCATGAAAGAAAGCTAGGCCAAATGAGGTAATTTCTATTTTCTTCAACTTCCAACTCTTGGATGTCAAGAATGCTTCCTCAATCTAATTAAATTGCATTTAATGTTTCTTTTATACTTAGAACCCCTTGGCAAATACTTATTTAATTGTGCAAATCCTTTGCAAAATTAATAATTGTAAATTGTCCATCCTTATCCATTAAAGATACTATTTGTATTAGTAAAGTATTAATTCATAATTAATGTAAGGTTATGAAGAATAATTTTTCATAACATTTTAGTCATTGGATAATCAATATTATTCATTAAGCATGTAATTTATATTAAATTATACAAAAGTATAAAATGATTAATTCTCTAACAGCTTAAAGAATTCTTAAAATATATATAACACTTATATATATATATATATATATATTTCCGCCCCATATTTCTTCTGAAGGTGTTAGCCCTCATCTAGATAATACTTAACACTCTTCCATAGCTTTTTAATGCACAAGGAAATTGGTGTGACCCTGAAGGATCACTGTGGGTTAGTTGTGAGATGTATTCGAACTCTTCAGATTAGAACTATTTAACAAATTCAACAACCGTGGGTAACATCTAACAATATACCATAGCCCTTAAATCACAATGAAGAATTTTCTTCATCAAACCTTACTATGATTATACATACCCTTTGGATAAAAATCTTTTTATTTTCCAATCCTAATTGAGAAAAGATTCATGGATGTCAAAACTTTAGTATTAATTTTTCCACGAAACGTCGATTAATATGTTGTGAACTCTCGAACAGGAACTCTTCGTGTGAGTTTTTCTAAAATTTACTCAAGCTAGAGACTTTTAATTTCAAACATTAATCGACACTTGTATAGGAACTCGACATAGCAAAAATCAGTAAAAACTCTTGCTTTAATTATCGAGTTAACGGATCTCATCTTGACTATCATCTAAAGGCTAATATAAACAACGTATAACTAAACCAGCTTTTATACAAGACATGACTAGTCCCATATATATACACCATATGAATTACGCACATCTATATGAGCCCCGACTTTGATGTCTTAGGTCAGAAGATCACTTTGCATACTAGTATAATCTCACGATAAATCATTGACTACATGTATACCATATAATTTATTGTTCTTTGGACACGTTCAAAAAATAATTCTCTAACTATTTCTACATACTAATGCTCTTTAACATAACTCTTACTGTCACCCGCATTAATATCATCTCATGATATTCACCGGTGACATCTATTATACCTACTATGTGATATGACTACCCAATCAATATCATGTCCATAGAGAATAATTTTGATAATTTTATTTAACTATTAAATAAATTATCTAGACATTTCACACACATAGTTTATTATATAGTATGATTCAATAAAGAAAGCAATTTATGTATGTGAATAAAAAATTCTTCTTTCATTGATAATATAAAATAATACAAGATCTATAACCTTGAACATGACAACAAAAATGGGTTCTAGGGCATACTAATAACTACATGCAAGGTCTAATTAGAGGTAAATTTCGATATCTTAAAGTGGTGGGAGGTAAACCACAAGCTTAATCCTATTTTAACAAGAATGGCACGAGACTTTTTCACATCACCAATGTCTATGGTTTCATCAAAAAATGTATTCAGTTTGAGCGACCGAGCATTGAACTCACGTAAAAGTACAATGGCCTTAGAGATTTTGGAGATGCGAATATGCTTTAAGGATTAGGTCAACAAAGAAAGAAGACTACAACAACTTCAAGAACTATCAGCTCCTACAACCAACTTTAGCTATGAATGGGATGAAGGAGAGGAAGACTAAAACGAAGAATGACGACAATTAACTGCCAATTATAGGTAATTAGGATTTAGATTTTGATATGTTTATATATGTTTTTGATGATGAATAAGATTGAATTGATGATTAATAAGATTGATTTGATGATTAATATATGTTAATATGTATCTAATTCTTGATGATGTCAATTTCAATTGTAGTATAGATATTGTTAATTATATTTAAATATAAGGGATTTTGGTGTGTTTATATATTGTTAATGGTGCAAAACTAAACAAATTTCTTGTGAAAAATCTGCATATAAGCCAACAGTATTGATACATAGAGCCTGGAGGATCAATACATATAATAGAGGTTAATATGCAGAATACAAAAGATCGATATACTTAGGTCAGAGACTTTAAAAAATATTATCACTTAGACTATATCGATACATACAAGAAAAATGATTGATACATTTATAGAACTCGCCAAATTTGAGATAATTTAATTTTATTTGATTTCGGTATTAGTTATGGATTTTGACATGTTAGGTTTCAAGAAAACCTAGTTAAGCCATGCATGTATAGTTAACCAGAAATTTAGGCATAAAATGCTGTGGACATATATAGACTTAAGTATGTGATTTTCATTACTATTATTTTCATGATAATTTTTAAAACTCAAGGGGTTAAACCGTGAAATCACTATAAGTTAGGGAAAAAAGTATAAATAATGAAAGATGTGGGACCATCATTAAAATAATTATATTATTATATTATAGTCCAATGAGGTGTATTACTAATTCAAGTCCAAGATATTTCTAAGTTAAAGCTAATATGGTTATGCAAACCTAAATACAAATTAAATAAATTTAAGCCCAAACTAATTAAATCCAAAACAAGCCCAAATTTATGTTTTTGTTGTCTACAATTTTCTAGACCCTTCTATATAAGTTTAGACAAATAAAGAGACAAAAGAAAGAGATAAGTTTAGAGTTAAAAAGAAAAAAATCAAGAAGACAAAGGCCATTCACGGGAGAGAAGGAAAAGAAGCAAAAGAGAAACAAAAGCAAGGAAAAACCGTGCAACCAAGAGAGGAAAGGAAGCCTTGCAGAGAAAGAGATAATGAGGGAAGAAAAAGAAAGAAGAAGGAAGACAGGAGAGCTAAGTGAGAAAAAGAGAAGAGAAGGTGCTTGTAATGGTAAGTGTGTTTATGGTTAAAAAAAATTCTATTTATTGTTTTGTAATTGTTTTTATGTTGAAATTTTAAAGAAAATGAATTTGTGGGTTATGTGAACAAGAATGAATGTTGTAATTGATTTATACGTGTGTGTGTGTGTGTGTGTGTATGTGCGCGTGCATGTTGATGTCAAAGGAAATAGATTTGGTGTAAATTATGGGTGATGATGTTGAAATTGTGGGTTATGAGTAGAAAATTGTAGGTGGCAGCTAATTTATGTTGAAAAGGTTGAGTAAGGATGTATTTTGTTACTGAAAATGGTGAGTTTAAGGTGTATTTATATGTAATGGTTGTGGTTGAAATGGTGTTAAAAATAGGGTGGAGAGTTTAACATGAAAATGGTGGTAAAAATCTTGTAAGTATGAAAATCGTTGGTTATATTTTTGAGCGGTGTTGTGAAAATGGATGCATAACTGATGATAGATCAAGTTCATGGTTAAGCTCACCATTGGATGCTCGTGATCAAGTTGTACGTAATCCTTTGCATATTTCTCAAGACCCGATAACTAGATCTAGAGTTAAGGAAATCAAAGAGGCATTAAATGGACTTGTTCAGAACATAATGGCGCAAGAGAACCAATCTATTACTTCACTTACACAGTCGGGCTCAGTTAAAGATTATGGATGGTACAATCTAATTCAAGCATCAAAAGAGGAGAGTTCAAGCCTTTGATAGGCCTCATTAAACATGCTCTAAATCTGTCACTATTCTTTGGGCTAATTACTTTTATTATAGTTTAGAGGTATTTTGGTCATTTTTTATTTATGGGCTTTTGGACCCGAATTTTATTTGACTTGTATACTTTATGAGACCTTATTATGGGCTAAATTTCAAGTACAAACTATATCATTAGGGTTTTCAAATTAAAAATTATAATTTTTAGGAGTATGATGTATTTAAAGGTGTTATAACCCTTGGCTAAGGGGAAAGCACGAAAATACATTTTTTTTTTTAATGAAAGTTAAGCTTTTCCCTCAAATTATTTATATAAACTTGAGATTTAGAACTTATCAAAAGTGATCTTGTGATATTCTCTCGTGGAATACCATTAGTTAGTTGCTTAATTGCAAGTTTTGGGTTAACGATTAACTTTCTAACATTGGTTTGGCTATTCGGGATTCTATCCACCTTTTTTGGGTTTTTAAAGCGTTATTCTTTGAAGGTTCGCATCAGCAACCTTTTGAAAATTGAGCAGTGGTCGTACACTAACATATGTTGTTTCAAAGCCGAAAAAATGAAAAAATTAGGTGTGATAGGTCATGAGTTTAGTGGCCAAAAGGTGTTAAAAACGTAAGCCGAATTTATATATAGACAGATTTTTGGAAACCTCGAGCAGAGCTTGAAAAAATAAAATTGAATGAGTTCTGGGCATTGGATTAATGCGTTGTAGAATTCTATGGAAATTAGACATATAGGAGTATAACATTAAAAAATAAGCTCATTTCGTGAAGAGACGAGATCGTAGAAAAATTCGGAACTTGGCTGACCTGACAATGTCCATACTCTATTTTCTTGAGTCTTACATCGAAAACTTGTTTAACTTGAATAATCGGATTCAAAATTCAATTCCGTAAAGTGCGATAAAAATTAGACTCATAATGAAGTTTATTGCCAAAAACCTACATTGAGATACGTTGTCGGTTTAGCACTGCACAAGTTTATCGCTAGCGTAGGGTGTGCCTCTGTGCAATAAAGAGTACCCTATAATAAATTCAGCTTTAATTTAGTAGATATTTTAATCATATTGATGTTTATTTAGGTAGCAAGTTTATACATACTACATTTATTTTACTCGATATAGAGCTTAATGAAGAACCATTTAATTGTAGTGATCGACAACCCGAACGTTCGACACCAACGCTTTGAATTGGACATTTTAGCGCTTACTAGGTGAGTAAATGAATATGTTTTCAAGGTTTTATGTAAATAATTTTACATGTTAAATTCGTTACAAATTTGTGAAAAACTTAAATGTTAAATTATTCTATGGATTTATGAAATTTAAATGTATTTTGAACATGATTTATGATGTCATTGAGTAAGGGTAATTCATGAAATATTTTTGAAAGTTTATGAAATGTTTTTGAGAATAAGTCGTTGTGTGATAATTAAATGTTTTGATTTATACGATTTAAGTTTATGATGAAAAATGTTTTATAGCTTGTATGGGTTGAGATTGTTTGGTGCAAGTGTTTAGTTTGAGTGCATTTGTGCATGAATAGAGTACATGAATTATAAGGGAAGGACTAAGATGGGTGAGCTTCCTTCTACAATAAATTTTGAAGAGATGGATCAAGATGGGTGAGCTTCTTTCTGAAACAAAGGCTTTGAGGGATCGTCCGTGATGAGTGAGCTTCCCTAAAAAATAAAACCTCGAATGATGAATCTTAACAGGTGAGCTTCCCTCTGAAATTAAGTTTAAAGGGATAGACCATAATAAGTGAGTTTCCCTTTAAAGAGAAATTATTTTATATTGCTTGTTTGATTTTTAAGTGAACAAATTAAATTTCAGATTTTAGAATATTTAATTATTTTATCAGTTGATTTGAAATTGAGGAAGTATTTGAAATTGTTGTGGAAATCTGTGTTTAGTTCGTCAAAAATGTTATACTCTTATTCGTATATTTATGATTTTTAAATTACTATTATCTATCTATTCATTGAGTTATATTCACATTTTATTTTTTAAAAAAATATTTTCAAATTAGACAGATAACGTAGAGATCATATGTTCACATTTCTAGACATAGTTTTGCAGAGTACAGTTATAGGAGATCTATAAGTATTTAATGTCTCCGCTATTATATATGCATATGAGGTTTTAGTAGGGATCTATGAACTATGTATTATTACTAATTTGTAAATAACAAATATACTATGGTTGTAAATATTCTAGATTTAATATATATATATATATATATGTATTTGTATGTGTATGTGTGTATGTGGACATACATGTGAAATATCAGATGTGGGATTATATATATATGGATAGAATATGGGAAGCCTTACAGAATCGTGGGAGTACAGGTGAAAAGTATATCTCGTGGTTGTGTGACGGTTGTTACGTATTCGTATAAATAGATCGAAGTGTGACAACATTCAAGTTAGAGACTTTAAAAAAATTACATGATGATGGATCAAGTCTACGGTTAAACCTACCATTGGATGCTCGTGATCAAGTTATTCGTGATCCTTTACATGTTTCTCAAGGCCCAATAATTAGATCTAGAGTTAAGAAGATCAAAGAGTCATTAAATGGACTTGTTTATAATATAATAGCGTAAGAGGCCTAATCCATTACTTCACTTGTACAATTAGGCTCAGTTAAAGATTATGAATAGTACAATCTCATTCAAGTATAAAAAAAGGAGAGTCCAAGCCCTTGATAAGCCTAATTAAACATGGGTAAAATTTATCACCATTCCTTGAGCTAATTACTCTTATTATAGTTTAGGGATATTTTGGTTATTTTTTATTTATTGGCTTTTAGACCCAAAATTGATTTGACTTGTAGTACTTGATAAGACCTTGTTATGAGACTAATTTCAACCCTAAACTATATCGTTCGGGTTTTCAAATTAAAAATCATAATTTTTAAAAGTATGATGTATTTAAAGGTGTTATAACTGTTGGCTAAGAGAAACGAAAAATACATATTTTTAATGTGAGTTAAGTTTTTCTTTTAAGTTCTTTCTATGGATTTTACCTCATGGCATGTATATGCCTTTACCTATACTTAGTAAACCTTGGGTAGATGTTTCTATGGATTTTGTGTTAGGTTTGCCTAGGACTAGGAAGGGAATGGATTCTATTTTCGTGGTTATTGATAAGTTTAGCAAAATGGCACATTTCATTCCTTGTCATAAGACAGATGAGGTCACAAATGTTGCTGACTTGTTCTTTAGGAGGTAGTGCGTTTACATGGTGTCCCTAGGAGCATAGTTAGTGATCGGGATATTAAGTTCCTTAACTATTTTTGGCATGTCTTGTGAGGTAAATTAAGTATTAAGCTGTTATTTTCCACACTTGTCACCCATAGATTGATGGTTAGACTAAAGTAGTTAATAGAATTTTGACCACATTATTACGTGCTATTATTAAAAAAAATTTGAAAACTTGAAAAGATTGTTTGCCATTTGTTGAATTTGCATATAATAAGAGTGTGCATTCATCTATTGGGTTTTCTCCATTTGAGATTGTGTATAGTTTTAATCCACTAACGCCTTTGGATTTACTTCCTTTACCTATTAATGAGTTTTCTAATTTAGATAGGAAGAGAAAGGTCGAAATGGTTAAGAAAATGCATAAGCAAACTAAGCAGTACATTGAGAAGCGAAATGCACAGGTTGCCACCCAAGCCAATAGATGGAGCAAGCATATTACATTTGAACCAGGAGATTAGGTGTGGGTGCATATGCATAAAGAGAGGTTTCCCACTTAGAAGTCTAAGCTTTATGCTAGAAGAGATGAGCTATTCCAAGTGATTGCGAACGTGAATGACAATACCTACAAAATTGACTTTTCAGACGAGTACAATGTGAGTATTACTTTTAATGTTACTGATCTTTTTTCTTTTGAAGTAGGTTCTGATTCGAGGACGAATCCTTTCGACGAAAGGGAGAATAATGATGGATTAAGTCCACGGTTAAGCCTACCATTGGATGCTCGTGATCAAGTTGTTCATGATCCTTTGCATGTTCCTCAAAGTCTGATATCTAGATTTAAAGCTAAAGATATCAAAGAGGCATTAAATAGACTTGTTAAGAATATAATGATGCAAGAGGTCTAATCCATTACTTCACTTGCACAGTTGGGCTCAGTTCAACATTACGAATGGTACAATCTTATTCAAACATCAAAAGAGGAGAGTTCAAGCTCTTAATAGGTCTCATTAAACATAGGTTAAATTCGTCACTATTCCATAGGCTAATTACTGTTATTATAGTTTAAGAGTATTTCGGTTATTTTTTATTTATGGGCTTTTGGACCCGAATTTCATTTGACTTGTAATATTTTATGAGATCTTGTTATGGGTCAAATTTCAAGTCCAAACTATATCATTAGGGTTTTTAAATTAAAAACCCTAATTTTTAAAAGTACGATGTATTTAAAGATGTTATAACCCTTGGCCAATGGAGAAGCAAGAAAATATATATTTTTAATGTGAATTAAGTTTTTCTTTCAAGCTCTTTACATAAACTTGAGATTTAGAACTTATCAAAAGTAATCTTGTGGCGTTCTCTTTCGGAGTACCGTTGGTTAGTTACTTAATTGCGAGTTTCAGGTTAACGGTTAACTTTCCAACATTTGTTTGGCTATTCGGGGTTCTATCCACCATTTTTGGATTTTTAAAGCATCGTTCTTTGGAAGTTCACATCATTACAACTTGGATCAGATCGATATATACAAGAAAAATGATTGATCTATTCAAGTCAAAGATTTCAAAAGAAATTATAAGCTCGACCAAATCGATACATTCTTCAAAGAGATCAATACTTTTAAGTCAGAGACCTTAAATAAAATTACGAACTCGACCAAATCGATATATTGAGAAGACAATATCAACACTTTATGTTGGAAAAATTTATAAACATTTGAAACTAACAAACGGATCGATATTCACTTTAAACAAATCGATACTTAAAGTCTAAAAATATTTTAAAATAGACGGATTGATATATGAGGCAACACAGATCGATATTTGTCGCAATTTTTAAATATAACGGCTAATTTTTGAAGAATCATTTATGAAAAAAAGTCAAATTATCTATTGAAGAAAGTCTGAAAAATCTTCTAAACTATAAGTGGAGCTCTCTTAATAGAGAAAAATAATGAATAAAAAATGAGAACAAATGATAAAAGCTAAGATACATCAAAAATAAAAAAAAATGAACTATAAATTGTGAATCTTCGTTCTCTCTTTCAATTTTCTTATCCATCTTGAGAGAAAATTTATTGTGTGCTAAAATTGTAAGATCAATCCTTGAGAGAAAATTTTATATATCATTTTAAGATAATTTTCTTATTTGGGTTTCACTTCACCCGTTCAAAGTAAATTATTGTGGTTGCCCTTCATCGCTAAGAAAAAGTTGTAATTGTGTTACACTTGACCCGAATTAAATAATAAGACTAGTTGAACCTCGGTGTAGAAAGAATTCGAGAGAATGAACGTAACCCGTATTTACAGAACTACTATAAAATTTCGAGTTTGATTTCTTATCTCCTTATATTTTATATTTTAAGCATTCATAGTTTGTAGATTTGATTGTTGCATAAAATTGTATATCATTACTTAATCAAAAATTAATTTTGAGTGTATTAATTTTTAATTTTTATTAAAACTCAATTTACCTTCTCTTGGGTGTGTCACTTGAACTAATAAATTTAATAATTCTTAATAAAGTAAGATCCAATGTTGCTCTCTTTGTAATACTTTTTAAATTAATTTGTTATGTTTTTCTTTATTTATTATTGTTAAGTAGATTGAATGTAAGAAAAATTATGAGATTCAGACTGAAATGTCTCTCTCATTGTATTTTTTAATTAATTAATAAAAATTAATATGTCAGAAGTTTTATTTAATTTAATTTTTAGTAATTTATAAAATATTTTGTTTAATTTTAATTAAGTTAAAAAAAAAAGTTAAATTTGAGATGCCCATTGTATGAATCGGAATTGAACCATATGACAAACCAGACTAGAACCGGACCTTTTGAAGAACGAAAATTGGACTGGCCCATTAACGATTCTATCACCTATTCCGGTTCAGTTCAATTAACTTTGAACTGCGAAACCAGCACGCCATAATTTTCGGTTTGAATCAATTTAATCTTTTCCGATTCTTCGATCTAGATCGAACTGACCAGAATCATCAGCTCCGAATCAATAAACACCACTAATAGTGGTGTGAGTTGGTTAAGGAATGACAACGGATCGAGTTTGAGATGGATATCTCTAAACCTACATCTGCATTCACAAAAATAATAATAATAATAATAATAATAATATCATACTCGTACCAAACCCATAGCGAGTTTGATAATTTATTACCAAACCTATTTAAACGAGTATTTAACAATTACCAAACTCGTGCGAATATCCATGGACTTTTAACGAGTTTTTAATAGGATTTTCAGTATTAATTCAAAATAAAATACATCACTCACATAAGTTAGAAAAATTAATGAATTAGTAATGATAAATAAAAAAAAAAGTTAAGAAATATTCTCTCACCTCATTTTTTTTTCTTTTATTTATTTACGCCTTAAACTTTTTTATTTATCATCAAACCATTACTTTCTCTTACTTCCCTTATTAATGACTCATCATGTAGCATAATTTAAATTAAACGAATCTTATAAGTAAGTGTGTGTGTGTGTGTGTCTATATATATATATATATATATATCGGAGTTTTGTTAAGTTAAAACTTTAAATTAAAATAGTGATATTAATTTTAGAATATTGATTTATGCAAATTTAAAATTCAAAGTTAATAAACAATATTTAATGTTATCAACTCATTATTTTTTATCTATCATTGAATAGCATGTATCAATAGCTTAAAATTTATATTTCTAACTTAAATTAAATAATTTAATTCAAAATTATATATATATATAATTTAATAATTAGAGAAAATAAATAAATATGTATTTTATATAATGATTGTTATATAATAAAAATATTTAAAAAAATATAGGTAATAATATAGTATAATAAACAAATTGATATAAATAGATACGAATAAAAATATCTACAGATATCCGTTACGGATATTCACAGATTTTTATCCATACTCGTATTCGTCACAAATTTGGTATGAGTTTTAAATTTATTTATTAAATTTATCTCAAATTTATTAAAAAATTTACTAATTTATCTTATAAAAATTAGATACTAGCGAGTTTCTAAGTAAAATTATTTATCCTTATATTCAAATAGATCAAAGGATGGTTCTAGTTGAAAGACTCTCGACTATCTTTTGCCCTGAGGAAGGATTGGTCGGCCGAAACTAAAATTTAAATAAATTATTCTTTAAAAAATATGTATATTTTTTCCAAGACTCGGAAGTCTTGGGGTTACGAGACTACGTTGTACGAGCTTGATAATTGATATTCGTGCAAGCGGAGTTGTTATCGGCGGAAACGGATCAGTAGATTTATGGGAGTGATGTACACCACACACTTGGCAACGACAATTGTTAGATTGGTGATCGTGATCCACACCACACA
Source organism: Cedrela odorata (assembly GCA_035584115.1). Lineage (NCBI taxonomy): Eukaryota > Viridiplantae > Streptophyta > Magnoliopsida > Sapindales > Meliaceae > Cedrela > Cedrela odorata. The sequence goes on from JAXCLQ010026550.1 coordinate 27,290, forward strand.
CTTATGCAGTTAAATCCGCGTGGTCTTGCTGATGTGTTTTTTTTTTAATTCTTAATTTTCTCTACTTTGCTTTTAAGCAATAATTATTTATTTAATATTGAGTTTTTCGAATTACATTGGAATTATTTAAATAAATAAAAAAAAGAAAAAGACGGCATAAGCATATATAGGAAAGGAATATATCTCAGGTTGATCCATGACAATGACATTGTAGGAATCTCTGGCAAAAGAAAAGTCGCCCTCAATACATGGTAGTAATCAAAAGACCAATAACGATAACGTGAAAGTTTATCCCCAACACTACATGTAATCTCCAAACCAAAACCATTTCCTTACCACCATCAATGGTATTAAGCCAAAGTCCATTTCTCAAAAGCCATTCTTCACATGCCATTCCATGCCATATCTCTCCTCCATTGATTTTGATTTTCATGCATTTGGTGGATAACCGATTATAAATACATACACCATCATATAATTGGTAAAATTTTCATACCCATTTTAATTCAGTATCATAATCTTCCCATTGATTATCATTACACGATTCCTTGCATGATGTGTCTACCAATCTTATTTTTTCAAGTTTACCTTAATAGACCGAACCTCCCATGTATGATATGTTTTCTTTCATCTACCATTAGATGATGATTTATATTAGTCTTAATCGATTGTGTTATTTGAATTTCTCTCTTGCTTACTATATAATTTTTATAAGCGTGTTTCTGTTTTGATTTAATTTGTATTGCTTTTACTGTTGTATCGTTTTGGTTAGATTTTGCTCTGTCTTTGCCAACATTTGGTTAGGCTTCCGATTTGAGTATTGTTCGATCAAGTGTTTCTAGGTTAACTAAATGCGTACATGACCAGTTCAGTGAAAATATGGTGAATTTGAGTTTGGTTCCGGTGCTTGAACTGAACAGCTATGAATTAACTAGTTTTGATTGCTGGCAAAGTGTGAATTGAACTTTCAGTCTTGTTAAGAGTCAGTTCGAAACAATAAAATTGGTGGCATGTGACATGAAATAAGACATCATCTAAGCTAAAACCATTCTTTGAATGAAATGAGAAGTTGGATATGGTATTGAATAATGAATGCAAATTAGAATTTGTTAATTTTCTAACTTTAATGATTGAACTGTTAGTCGTGTGGGCAGTTTTATTCCTCGCATGATAGAGTTGAGCAGGTATGCTGTTTTCTAAGTGCACATACTTAGCTGTGAGCCCGTTTGATGAGTATGTTCCACTGACACTGTGTCCAAACTGTTGCATTATGCTTTGTTAATATGAAGCTTTTAGTGAATTAGAAGATTTTATACTGAATGAGCTTTGTAAATGGTAAGCTGGGAAGAATAGAAACAAAAAAAAGTTTCGTGATATCTTCATACTTGTGAAAAGTTTGTTTGATAAGCTCAAATGATTAAATTTACACCTTAACATGTTTTGACAT
>JAXCLQ010026571.1:0-18975 GCA_035584115.1 Cedrela odorata
TTAATTTAATTATGAAATATATAAACTATTTCAATAAAAATAAGTATTTTTGTCCAAACAAAATAATTAATTAACATAATGTTTATTTATATTTAAGAATATTAATAAAATATAATTACTAAATAATTAATTAATATAACGTGTATTTATATTTAAGAATATTAACAAAATATATTTATTAAGTAATTAATTAATATAACATATATTTATATTTAAGAATATTAATAAAATATATTTATTAAATATTTATAATAATTATTATTTTCAATGAAATACAATTAAAATTAAAAAAATAATTAAAAATTTTAATTTATTAATAAATATCAATAAATTTTGAAATAAATGATACTTTTGTCTAACTAAAAAATAATAAATTTATTTGCATTTATGATTTTCAGTTGACTTGACTTTTTATATTACTACCATTATTGTGTATATCTATTTCTTCAATTACAGATGAATAAAAGACAATCATTTTTGCTTCTTCATATTGTTTTCTTTATGGTATCAAAATTGTTGTCGCTGTCCCGAGCCATCCATAACTGCATCACCAACAATCCAACATAATCCATAAAATTGTCACAAGGCCATCAAAAATGCAAAACTAGTGTACAAATCAATCCTCTTGTTCTGGTCCATAAACCTAATGCGCTATACATCTCAAGACACAAACAATCAGAATTGGCTGACAGACATCAGAGCCTTTGTAATGCTCCAAATCAAGCGAGTATTGTACATGCTGAAATTAGGACGTATAATTTTATATGCGTGTACTAAATTTTTTAATTACAACTATTTTACTAAAAGAATTTTATTATTAAAAATTATTATTAAATCAAAATAAAACTAAAAATATTCCCAAAATAGGTTTCATAGTACAATTTTAAGAATACAATAAATGTATTATAAAAATACTTCATCATCTAAAATATAAATAAATAGATATTTCATACTATCCTCCAAGTCAAGTCATCATACTCATTAATTGAAACAACTTATTTTATAGAAAAAATAAATGATGAGAGGTAAGCTGTAAACTTGTTAAGTAATGACAATGCATGAGTTTCCTTATTTTTGGATGCATAAAAAGATTCACAAGCCATTTTATTCAAATATCATACAAAAATACAATTTCAAGTAATTTCTCAAAATAAATAGAAATTTAATGTTCATAAATTTTTATAAAAAAATATATCAAAATCATATTTCATAAAATATAAATACGAAATCATATCATACTTTCATTATAAAAATATATATATTTTTAAGTTACTTATATTATATAATGTCACATATACCTCTGGTGATCTTGCCAATAACAGAATAGATAGTGTCCATACTTAGAATAGAATATCAACTAGTCTAGATAGTCACATATATCGATCGTGGTCGATCATAATTAGAATAAAAAAACTACTAAGACAAAACATTTCATTTCAAATAATTATTTAATAACATAGTAGTTTGCATTGATTTACTTACAAAACATTTAACACATTTTACAATTATAAATTGACGTTTATAAAATAATTCGTAAAACATTTTTATATATAAAATTTGTACAATATAATTAAAATAATAAAATATTTTTATAACTTTTAAAATATTTAAGTTGTAAGAATTCGTAATATAAATTCATTTATCAAATAATAAAATATTTTTCAAATATTTAAGTCAATAAATTCATGCTATAAAATATTTTTATAATGGAAAAATAACACAATATATCACGAATGAAATTATATACTTTAAATTAAATTAAGGTCTTAAACTGTCTTTAAATGTCGTTCGAAAGTTTCAAGCTTCCTATAATAACAAACTATCTCATTAAGGACCTTAGAATACCACAAAACCCTTTACATTTCAGAATTTTTAATTCTTAACTTATAAATCGGATCAAACTAAAACTTTATATATTTCCTAAGCACACCTAACTTTATCATATATAAATATTTAATGGTATTTCGAGTTCAAAAATAATTTTAAAAGAATAAGTTTTTTAGACAACAATAATATGTTTAGATTATTTTAGAAATACGAATTACTCAATTGAAAATTCATAGCTATTTAAATATATTTTTAAAAATTATTAAATTCATAGGATAATCGGTAAAGATATTTATACACCACAATATAAATTTTTGTAAAGGTCTTTTGGTACTTCAAAATAATAAATGTTTAAGAAAATATTAATCAGTCCACAATATTTTGGAACTCTAGTTCACTAAATAAAAAATCCATAACTACTGAAATATATTTCTAAAAATTCTAAATTTTATATAACAAATAGTAAATATATTTATCAATCACCATATAAAACTTTGTAATTTTTGAATAATAAATATTTAAGACAATAGTAACCTATCCAGAATATTTTGAAACTCTAGTTTGTTTATTCAAAAATTCATAACTATTAAATCATGATCTGAAAATATAGAAATTTATAAAATACAAAATAAACATACGAATAAACTACCATGTAAAACTTCGTAGTTTTTTAAAAATCATTTGATATTTCAAAATAATAAACATTTAGCTATATATTTGAAGAATTCTCAAAATTTTAGATTACAAAGTTTAACTTCAAAATTTTGTATAAAATCGAATTCTCATATAATTTGAGAGAAACAAAATTATATGGTCTTCTTATTATGTGAAGTGAAGATTCAGATTATAAAAAAATAATACAAAATCAAGACCAAATTTTTATTAAAAATTTCTATTGTTGTTATGCTCAACAAATATGTAAAGTTGTTCCTGTACAAACACATCTGATAATTCACAACTTCTCTTTGTCCCGCGATCTTCAACTGTAGGAAATGAATTAAACAAAATGCCATTTCAAGACACATCTGCAGCAAGGACTTAAACCTCTAATACAACCACAGAGAAGTCATCGAAGTCAAGTAAAAAGTCCATATAGTCCAAAAACATTAAAAGAAATCGCATAAATAAATCCTGAAACAGACTCGTTCATTCCCACACAAAACCAAAAAAATCAAGTTTTAAACACGCACCCTATGGTAACCAGATCAAAAAATGAGATCTTTAAACTAAAACTATATAACATTGAGAGGAAAATTTATCATGAAGAATATCTACCCAAAAATGCAGTAGAAGCCATGTATAACTTAAAGTGGAAGCAAGTTATGGTTAAAGAATGCAATGCACTTGTAAAGAATAGAACTTGAGATATGGTACTAGCAAAACCAGGAATGAAAATCATTGGAACAAATAGATTTTCAAACTGAAATACAATCCTGACATGGCAAGAAATAAGGCCAGATTAAAAGTAAAGGGGTTTCTCTAAACTGCAGGTATAAAATACATAGAAACTTTCAATCCTATGGTAAGGTCATCAATAATAAGGGTGGTGATAAGCCTGGTGGTTCTTTTTGACTAGGACATCAAATAAATGGATGTCAACAATGTACTCTTGAACGACAATTTTAGGGGAGAAGTCTATATGGGGTAGTTAGAAGGTTTTGAAAACACCAGAAAACCAACACATGTATGCAAGCTTAATATAGCTTCATATTGCCTAAAATTGACACAATAGCATGGTATGAAAAGTTAAAGTCTGCACTTGTAAGTTGAGTTTTACCAACTTGAAGATACTTCATTTTTCTTCTTGTTGACCAAAAGTGGCATTATCATCCTATTGGTATGTGTAAATGATATCCTCATATCAGGAAGTGCAAGAAACTTAATTGAAAAGACAACTGAGAAGTAGAATGAAAGTTTCTCTATGAAGGTACTGGGTCCATTGAGCTATTTTCTAGGAGTTGAAGTGAAGAGGGATGATCAAGGGATGTATCTAAGCAAAGAAAAATACATTCAAGACCTTTTGAAGAAAATAGGGAGGCAAGGATGTAAAGAAATGCCAACTCTAATGAGCTCAAGTGAGAAATTCATTAAACACATACGAAATGACTTTGGTGATAAAACCTTGTACAAAAGTCTAGTGGGAGCATTACAATATATTACATTAACTATACTTGAAATTGTTTTATGTATGAACAAACTAAGTCAGTACTAAGAAAATCCAAACCATCATCACTAGATAGGGTGCAAGAGAATACCGAGATACCTTCAAGGAACACAAAATCATGGACTCTACTACATTAGATGAGGAAAAATATACCTGATAGGATTTGTTAATGCAGATTGGGCCGAAGACACAGATGATGGGAAATCAGTAAGTGACTTTGTGATCTTCTTAGTAGAAAATCTGGTATCATAGAGCTCTAGAAAATATAAGACTGTGTCCAGATAAAGCACAAAGTCTTAGTACTGATCCCTTGCATTGACAACTGTTGAAATAGTTTGGCTGAATTCTCTTCTTTTAAATTTAAACATGAAAACATAACTGAAACTGTGAATTGGTGTGACAATTTGAGTGCAATCTCACTACTTGAGAATCCTATATTCTATGGAAGATCAAAACATATTCAGTTTGTATACATTTCATCAAAGAAAGGTTGACAATAGGAAAAGTGAAAATCAGATATGTCCTGACAAAAGATCAATTTGCTGACATCCTAACCATCCCATGAGAGATTTTAAATATTGAAGAACAAACTTAATGTCTTACCAAACAACTAAATTTGAGGGGGAGAGTTAAACATGAATGCTAACAATGCAGACAGCACAGCAATCCACACACATCACAACAGATATCACAACATCCTTAGCTATTCAGCATTCTTGGTGATCAAGCATTCAACCTCAGAGTTTGGACCACCAGCCCCATAACACTGTCACCATAACAAAATGAATAAAGTTAGAAATAGTATATATGACAACCGTAAATCTTTATGAATTATGTGACAATGAGAAGCTGTATATTCTTAGGATTTTTCCTATATTCTAGGATTGAATATAAATATATAATGATTGGCATTTGTAATTTCAAGTACGAATATAAATACTAAAAGCAGCAAAGCCTTGGCGGCTGCAAAAACTCTCTGCTTAGCTCTCCGTTTCATCTTTTAACTAGATTTCGATCGGTTACATTACCTGCGGCCGTGAATGATACGAAGTTCTAGAAATCGACAACTACGCATAAAAGCTCGAAACCAAGAACCAACTACTCAAAGTTACAGGAACCATATCGTTAAAAGCTATGTATAGAAATCATTCAGCAGTGGCTAGTCCCTTGGATGTTTTGTAGAAACTCCGAGGCAGCTTTTAAAGCATAATCAATGTACTATAATTTTGGATAGAAATTAAATATTTTATTGGTTAATGTAGTCTCAAATTCCAACTAATCAGCTTTCTAATAACAATCAACAATCAATCAATAATATTAATTATTTTGTTACCTACCAACTGCCAATAACACAGGCGAATATATGATGAACAATATTGCATACCCATATTGATAAAAGTAGCATGATTGTGTGGGTTGCAGTTAGCAATATTTTATTGCTTACTTTTCATACCAATCACTGACACTGCCACAAACAATTATGTTTACACCAAAATTGTCGCAAAAAGGGAAAATGCTATCATCTTTATGGACTTACATTCTTTCTAAGGATCTATTGATACATGATAGAGGTAATATTTAAATGATAAAATAGTATTTCTTTTTTTTTTTATATATATATTTTTAAATAAGATTTGACTAAATCATACAAGTTTTCTCAAAATTAACATATAATCCTGTAATAATAATACTATTAGTCAACTAACCAAAATAATAAAATAACTAAAATAACCTTGTGTATAAATTTTATATATTAGTAGTATATTTTAAATACTTTCCCTAAAATTTAGAAAATTAACAAAAGTATAATTGAAAGCCATTTTTTAATTTTTGACATCAAAATTAATTTAGTTTGATAAGCATAAGTAAATTAGGTGTTAATTTATTGCACATGTCCAATTTGTTGCATAAAATTAAAATGATAGTCAATTTACTCCCTATTGTGGCAAGTAAAAATTACTTCTTTTAAATATATACATCCCGATAGTGCTATAATAATACACATAAATTAGAAATAGATATCAAGTGTTATAATAATACTCATATAAATAAGATAAAGACATCAAGTGTTATAATAATACTTATATAAATTGGACATAAACGTTCATATAGTAATAAAGAAGTATTTATATAAATTTTAGAATTGTTTTTGGTAAATATTAGTATTTAAAAATAATATATATATATATTCCAACTCTAATGTTTTAGATTTTCTTTTTAAGAAAAAAATGTGTTTCAATTAATATAATCATGATATTGAATAGATATTGTAAGATCACTCATTAAAATTTGAAAAATATTATAATGTTAGAAACTCGCTCTAATTTTTTTTATTAGATTTTGAATTATTGGAAGTATAATTTAATGATTTAAATTTTTTGAATAATATTAAAATATATGTTTGAGTTTAAAATATTGTAAACCTTGTTCTTCAAACATAAGGATAAAATGGTTATTTAATGACATTCATTATTACACGTGAATGATTTAAAATTAATTAACACATTATTGAGGCTTAATTGCACTTAAATTAGCTCGTGATATGGAATGACTAGTGTTAGTTGGGGATTTGAACCAAGAATCGACCTAATTTTATTAAAAGTATCGATACTGTACCAAAAAATATCAATACTTTGCCCATAAGCATAGATACTTTACTTAAAAACATCAACACCTTGAAAGTATCGACACTTTGCTTAAAAGTATCGATACTTTGCCTAGAATAAAATTTTGACATTCTGTTTTTCAAAAGAATAGACTATCTCTACGAAAGTGTCGACATTTTTATATAAGTGTCGACACTTTAGCTCAAAGTATAGATACTCGAGGTCTAAAAAAAATTTAGAATGTGATTTTCATGAAAGTATCAACACATGGATTAAAAGTATCGATACTTTTACTAAAAGAATCAATATTAAAGAATAAAATATCGACACTTTTGCCAAATTAGGGCAAAATTCGACGGGTAAACTTGAAATTTTCAAGAATTTTTTAAGGGTAATTTAGTCATTTTGCTCATTTATATAAATACCATAGGAGAAATCAATTCTAGTGAGTTCTAATTCGTCCATTATCCTTCTTTCTTTAGAGAAAACATCTTCTCTCCCTTTTCCCTCTCTATATTTCATAGATCTTAGCCAATCCTTGATGTTTTCTTCCAAAATTCACCACTAAATGATTATCCACCCTTCCCTCAACAATTTGGTACCGTTTTTAAGCTAAAAATGGCAAGAAATGAAGAGGAGAAAATTAAGGTTTCATGAATAAATTAGGGGCTTTTGCATTAAAAGAGTGATATCAGGTTTCTTAAGGCTTCACCAAATTATAGATAAGTCCATTAAACCCTTATAAGTTCAATTTTATGGATTTGAGCATATTTAGATTCTAAGATTTACTATTTACCAAAAATTTATCTTGATTGATGTGTAAAAAATATAGAATTGAGTTGATTTGAGGTAATTAAGAATATATAAGTGTTAAATATTGCTAAGAATGTGTATATCTGTTTTCGATAAAAATGCAAAATTTGGAATAATTATGGCCATGGGATTCTGTTGTTAGGAATCGGATAAATAGCCCTCGTGAGGAAGCTTCGTAAAGTTATATGTGCCAAATTAAGGAATTTTATACACAATGATCGCAAACATTTCATTTAATGGACAAATATTAATTAATTAGAATCTCAAAATTCATGGTATTATATATGTATAATATTAGGCGTCGAGTACCCGAGGAGAGGAGTATACTAGGAGTGAGGATTAGTGTTAGGAGTGGTAACCCTCCTTTTTTGCTGTGAGTGGATTTATTTTAACTTGTTTTCATGCTTTTAAAATACTTTATAAAACCTATTGTCTTATGAAATAAGAAATAGATTTATAATAGTTGTATAAAGTAAATGCAAATGGTCTATGAGATTCAATAAAGATATGAATGGCCATGAGGCCAGGTTTGATATTGAAAATGCATGCTTTATATTGTTGTTAAAAATGAAAAGATTATAAGTGTTATTATGTACATGGATTTGCATTGTGGCTTTGTATTGGTGATATGGCCTAGAGAGCTAAGATTATATGTGACTATATTTACAGAGTAGTATCTTAAGGACGAACCTATGAAAGGTCGCAATAGTGGCTTTTCTAGTAGTGCCTTAGCTACTAGTCTAACTAGTAATCCTCTATTTTTCCACCAAGTTAAAAACCATCTCGGTTTGCATCATCAACTCAAGGGTTAACAAAGAGTTCTGGATAGAGGCAAGGAAAAGAGAGATGTAGAAACTGCATGAATTATCATAGTGGTCCATGTAAAATGCCCTAGATGCGTTTTCACTATGGGCGGTAAGGGCATGTGAAGAAATATTGCCCCAGTTTGGTCTAAATGGGAACTGGCAGTTAATCTGTAGTTCCAACTAGTAGAAGGTCAGGAGTGGGTAGTTCATCCACAACACCATCTGGTTCACAAAGGAATCAAGGCAGAGTGTAGACTCTTGTGTTTGCCCTCAATCAAGAACAGGCCCAGATAAATTCTGAAGTAGTAATAAGTATTGTAACCATGTTCAACCAAGATGCATACATCCTCATTGATCCAGGTTCCAATAAATAATTTGTTAGTCATGCAGTCGCATCTCATGCTGATAGAGAGTTGTAACCTTTAGATCCATAATTGATAGTCCACACCCCTTTAGGACAGAAACTGTTAAGGAAGATAGTCTTTAGAGATTGTGCCATTACAGTAAATGGAGTAGAAATGGAAGTTGATTTAATTTCTTTGAGGTTACAAGATTTGATGCCATTCTAGGAATGGATTGGTTATCTCGGTATCGAGCTTCAGTAGATTGTTTCATTAAACAAGTTGTGTTTAGAAGGTCGGGTGAACCAGAGTTAGTGATAATGAGAGAACGTAGTATACTTCCCACATGTTTTGTATCAGCAATGGAAGCACAAAGACTAATAAGAAAAGGTTGTCAAGCATATTTGGCATACGTAATTGATACATTAATTGCAGAGTATTCGATAGAACAAGTGCTAGTAGTCCGAGAATTTTCAGACGTCTTCCCAGATGACTTGCTAGGATTACCACCAGACTGAGAATTTAACTTTAGTATAAAGTTAGTGCCTGGTACTACACATATATCAATACCCTTATATTGCATGGCACCTGCTGAGCTGAAGGAATTAAAAGTACAGCTTCAAGACTTGGTTGATAAGGGGTTTATTCGACCAAGCATATCACTTTGGGGTTCACCAGTATTGTTTGTTAAAATGAAGGATGGAACCCTACGATTATATATAGATTACCGACAATTGAATCAAGTTACCATTAAGAACAAGTACCCACTACCGAGGATTGATGATCTGTTTGATCAGTTATAAGGTGTCAGCATATTTTCCAAGATCGATTTAAGGTCGGGCTATTATCAATTGCGGATTTGAGAGAGTGACATACCCAAGATAGCTTTTCGCACTCGTTATGGGCATTATGAGTTCCTTGTAATGCCATAACCAATGCTCCAACTGCATTCATAAATAGAGTATTTCACCCCTACCTTGACAAATTTATAATTGTTTTCATAGATGATATCTTGGTATATTTAAGAACCAAGAAAGAACATGCCCAACACCTGAGGATTGTGTTACAAACTTTGAGAGAAAAGTGATTATATGTCAAGTTTTCAAAATGTGAATTCTGACTTTTGAAGGTAGTATTCTTGGGACATGTGATCTCAAAGAAAGGAATTTTTGCTGATCTCAGCAAGATTAAAGCAATAGTGTAATGGGAAAGGCCAAAAAATGTTATAGAAATTAGAAACTTCTTGAGGTTGGCATGTTATTATCGTAGATTTGTGGAAGGTTTCTCTTTATTAGCAGCCCTGTTAACACGATTAACGAAAAAAAAAAGTGAAGTTTGAGTGGGATGAACAGTATGAACAGAGTTTTCAAGCATTGAAAAATTGACTCACCTCTGCTCTGATTTTAATACTTTCTACTCTAAGAGGTGGGTATGTTATGTATAGTGATACCTTTTAACAATGACTTAGGTGTGTATTGATACAGAATGGGAAGGTAATTGTTTATGCTTCTCAACAGTTAAAGAAGCATGAAGTTAATTACCCTACCTATAATTTGGAATTGACAGTAATGGTCTTCGGATTGAAGATTTGGCGACTTACTTGTTTGGAGAGCAGTGTCAGATCTTTACCGACTACAAGAGTTTAAAGTATTTACTCACCTAGAAGAAATTGAACTTGAGACAAAGGCGATGGTTAGAATTCATAAAGGATTATGATTTGGTTATCAAGTATCATCCAAGGAAAGCTAATGTAGTAGCAGATACTTTGAGTAGGAAATCATCTGTTACATTAGCATTTATACAAGCAGCATACATGCCTTTGTTGGTAGAATTGAAAGCTTTGAATGTAGCCTTCAGTTATGATAATGTCAAAGCCTTAGTGGCCAACTTTGTTGTGAGACCCACGTTGGTGGAGCAAATCAGAGAAAGGCAGAGGTAAGATGGTAACTTAGCCAAGATATATCAGGATGTACTTAACGGGAAAGAAAGTGACTTCTACCTCACGTCATATGGAACATTTACTTTAAGAGGTAGAGTTTGTGTGCCTGATGTGGATGAGTTAAGGAAGGCCATTATGAAAGAAGCTCATTATTTTGTGTTTGTTATGCATTTAGGCAGGACCAAGATGTACCAAACTATCATGGAGAATTACTGGTGGTCGAGCATGAAGAAGGACATAGTAGAATATGTTGTGAAGTGTTTGGTGTGTCAACAGGTTAAGGCAAAACATCAGATACCAGTGGGGACACTTTAACCATTACCTATTCTCGAATTGAAATGGGAACACATCACAATAGATTTCATAATTGGTCTACCAAGAACACAAGTTGGACACAATGCTATTTGGGTTATTATTGACAGGTTTACAAAACTTGCACACTTTTTGCCAATTCGAATCAAATACTCATTAGATAAATTAGCAAGATTATACACAGTAGAAGTGATTAGACTCCATGGAGTGCCAATTACCGTGGTATCAAATCGAGATCCCCGTTTTACATCTCGATTCTGGTCAAGACTCCAGAATGCAATGGGTACTACTTTGAATTTCAATTCTGCTTTCCATTCTCAGACCAATGGTCAGTCAGAAAGAACCATATAGACTTTAGAAGACATGTTATGAGCATGTGTGTTGGATTTTCAAGGTAGTTAGGATGTATATATTACATTGATTGAATTTGTATACAATAATAGCTATCAAGCCAGTATTGGTATGGCTCCTTACGAGGCACTATATAAAAGAAAGTGCAGAACACTGTTTACGTTGGGATGAAGTAGGTGAAAGGAAAATAAAAAATGTTAAACAGATCGAGATAACTTTTGAAAAGGTGGAAATGATCAAGGAGAAATTGAAGACGGCCCAGGATAGGCAAAAGTCCTATATAAATCATAGAAAAAAAGATTTAGAATTTGATGTGGGTGAAAGGGTGTTTTTGAAGGTATCACCTTGAAAAGGCGTGATTCAGTTTAGAAACCGAGGAAAGCTCTATTCTCGATATATTGGACCTTTTACAATTATTGAGAGAATTAGCCCTATAGCATACAGACTAGAACTACCCTTAGAGATGCAATAGATACATGACGTTTTTCATGTCTCGATGTTAAAGAAATATATTCTCGACCCTTCACATATCATCGGACCTCCACCCATCGAACTTCGAGAAGATCTGAATTATGAAGTTCAACCGATAGCACTCTTGGATCGACAGGAACGAGTGCTAAAAAGTAAGGTAAGTCCTCTGGTAAAAGTTTTACGGCGAAGTGCCACAATTGAATAAATGACATGGAAACCCAAATATCAAATATGACAACAATACCTATATCTATTTCATTGACTAGGTGAGGCGAATTTTCATTTCTTAACAGCCTAATATACTGTCATTCCTATCATGACCAGTAAAATTTTAGGGATTCTAAGGGGGTAAACTTGTAAACCCTGTTCTTTGAACATAAGGATAAAATGATTACTTAATGACATTCATTATTACACGTGCATGATTTAAGATTAATTGACATATTATTGAGGCTTAGTTGCACTTAAATTAGCTTGTTATATGAGAAAAAATGGTCAGCAAAATAGATATATGGAATAACTAGTGTTAGTTGGAAATTTGAACCAAGAATTGACCTGATTTTGCTAAAAGTATCAATATTTTTGTTGAAAGTATCGATACTTTGCCCAAAATATTGATACTTTTTCCTCAGAAGCATAGATACTTTACTTAAAAACATCAACCCCTTGAAAGTATCGATACTTTATCTAAAAGTATTGATACTTTGCCCAAAATGTCAATACTTTTTCCTAAAGTATCGTTACTTTACCCAGAATAAAATTTGAACATTTTATTTTTCAAAAGTATCGACCGTCTTTATGAAAGTGTCGACACTTTAGCTTAAAGAATTGGTACTCGAGGTCTAGAAAAATTCCAGAATGTGATTTTCATAAAAGTATCGACACTTTCACCAAAAGTGTTGACACTTGAGAAGAAAATATTGACACTTTTGCCAAATTAGGGCAAAATTTGATAGGTAAACTTGAAATTTTCAAGAATTTTTTAAGGGCAATTCACTCATTTTGCTCATTTATATAAATCCCCATTGGGAAAATCAATTCCAGTGAGTTCTAATTCGTTCATTATCTTTCTCTCTTTAGAGAAAACATTTTCTCACCTTTTTCCCTATCAGTATTTCATAGATCTCAGCCAATCCTTCAATGTTTTCTTTCAAAATTCATCACTAAATGATTATTCACCATTCCCTCAACAATTTGGTCCGTTTTTAAGCTAAGAATGACAAGAAACGAAGAGGAGAAAATTAGGGTTTCATGAACTAATTAGGGGCTTTTGCATTAAAAGGGTGACATGAGGTTTCTTAAGTCTTCACCAAGTTATAGGTAAGTCCATTAAACCCTTATAAGTTTAATTTTATGGATTTGAGCATATTTGGATTATAGGGTTTACTGTTCACCTAAAATTTACCTTGATTAACGCGTAGAAAATATATAATTGAGTTGATTTGAGGTAATTAAGAATATATAAGGTTAAATAAGTGTTAAATATTGCTAACATGTGTATACCCGCTTTAGACAAAAATGCAAAATTTGGAATAATTATGGTCATGGGATTCCGTTATTGAGAATCGGATAAATGGCCTTCGTAAAGAAGCCTCGTAAAGTTATATGTGCGAAATTAAGGAATCTTATACACGATGATCGCAAACATTTCATTTAATGGATAAATATTAATTAATTAGAATCTTGAAATTCATGGTATTATATATGTATAATATTAGGCGCCGAGCACCCGAGAAAGGAGTATACCAAGCACGAGGATTAGTGCTGAGAGTGGTGACCCTCCCTTTTTGCTGTGAGTGGATTTATTTTAACTTGTTTTTATACTTTTAAAATACTTTATGAAACTTATTGTTTTATAAAATAAGAAATAAATTTATGATGGTTGTATAAAGTAAATACGAATGGGCTGTGAGATTGAATGAAGATATGAATGGCCATGAGGCTAAGTTTGATATTGAAAATGCATGCTTTATATTGTTGTTAAAAATGAAAAGATTATAAGTGTTATATACATGGATTTGTATTGTGACTTTGTATTGGTGATAAGGCCGGGCAGGCTAAGATTATGTATGACTATAGCTATAAGGTTGTAGCCTAGGGATGGACCTATGAGAGGTCATTTAGATGAGTGAGCCGCAGGTAGGGCAGTTATATGGGTGGATAAGGATATGGAGTTACTTATCTCTGAGATTGTCGAGGACAGTCATAAGTATCACCATGTGACTACTCGAGGCCAACATTAGTGGTGGACCAGTTTTATAAAATGTGCATGTATTCTTTATATTAAAAAGAATATGTTTTATGAAATGAGCATTGTTTTCTATGAATTAAACTCACTGATGGTCTTGGGGTTACCATGGTCAAAGTAACCACTGGGAAAAGGAGCCAGCCCAATGATTTTGTATAACAGGCCATGTTTTGTCAACATATAATTATTTAATGTACATTAGTAAATATTTTATTAAACTATATTTTTATCCACTCCCAGAGTATATCCTTATATATTCACCCCTCTCACCTTCTAGTTTTGAGGAGATCGAGATTAAGAAGTACATTGTGTAGGTAGTAGTGATCAATAAAGGGTGTAATGCCCTCAGCTACGGTGGATATTCTAGACTCACAGACTTGGATAGATTAGTTCATTGGGTATCTTTTATAAAACTATTTATGTTTGTAATTATGATTATAAATGATGTAATTTGATAAGTATTTTACATGTATTTTAAAATTAAATATATCTTCATTATGAAATTATTTGAAAACCGTCTCAGAGAAGCGTGTTTATGTGAATGTGTTTATGAACTGTTTTGGAAGTTACTTTGAGATGTATGTAAATACACAAAGGGGACAGATACCCAAGTAGTCTTACAGGCCTGAGAGACATGTTTAGGGATTAAGAATATGTTTCGAAAGTCTGTGGCGGTTGTTATTTGTAGACCCTATGGGCGTAAGCTTGACAAATATTGTATTTTTAATTTATAATTATTAATATAAAATAAAATATTAAATATTAGATATATAAATAAATATGTCATTTATTGATAAATATGAATTTATAAATTAAATATTTTACATGTTATATGTTTTTAAAATTGAACAAAAATATCATAATTATTAATATAAAATAAATTAAAGTTATTGTAATATATAATGTTTCTCAAATAATTCTCAAATATACAAAAATTGTCCTATTTTTAAATTTATTAGATATGTACAATAAATTAGCACCTAATGTATATGTTTACCAAATTAAATTAAATGGGACGTCAAAAACTAAAAAATGACTTTCAATAATACTTTTTGTTAATTTTTTAAACTTCAAGGAAAGTATGTAAAAAATTCTACTAATATATAAAACTTATACATATTATTTTAGTTATTTTATTGTTTCAGTTAGTTAACTAATGGTCAAATATAATGGCATTATTGTTGAGAGATTCTATCTGTTAATTTTAAGAAAACTTACATTTATATGTGATTTTTTGTCGAACCTTAGAGGACGTATATGAAAATACCATTTTTTTTTTTACTCAATTGACTAAAAATTTATTCTATTCAAAAATAGAAAATTTATTAAATTCACAATATTTAATTTAAGGGATGATTATTTTATACCCAGGTGTACTTTACATCCAAAAATTTTGTTACTTGCTGTAAAACCTTGTTCTTTGAATATAAGGATAAAGTAGTCACTTATATTAAATTCATTTTACACATGCATGGTAATGGTTAGTTGACACAGTAACAAGGTTTAGGTGACTTTAAGTTAACTTATAGTATGAGAATTAAATGAACTAAATAAGTTGAATTTCGGTATATTGCCCTACGATGATACACTCGACGATCTCGCTACATGGGACTAAGGTGATCGATACATGTACCAAGGTATCGATGCTTAAGGAATGCAGGTCGATACTTGATGAAGGGATCAATATCTACGAAGAAAGGTATCAATACTTTTCAACTTAGAGACTTGGGAAGAAATTACGACTGACTAGATTGATACCTTTATCAAAAGTATTAATATATTTCAGAACAAAGAGTTCGAAAATAATTACAAGATCAACCAGATCGATACCTTCATTCAAGGTATTGATACACGGCAAGACAAAGAGTTGAAAAATATTTACAAAATGAACTAGATCGATACCTTTGTCAAAGGTATTGATACTTTAAAAAGAAAGCGATCGATACATAAAAGCAAATGTATCGATACTCGAGATCGATGGAATTTCCAAAGTCAAATTTTTAAGGAATGGATCAATACCTAAACCAACTGTATCGATACCCAGCTTAAAAGTATCGATACCTAGTCCAAAGGTATCGATACACGATGCAAAGCAGAGTAAAATTCGACAGGCAATTTGGTTTTTTCACCCACTATTATAAATATCCACAAGAGGGATTAACTCCCTATTGTCTTCTTCATTCGTTTATTTCTCTCTCTTTTTCTCTAAAACACCTCTCATTTCTTTCTCTCTGGTTTCCTCATACATTTCGGTAAATCCCTTAGCATTCTTTCAAATTTGGTTACTAAGTGATTAGCCATCCTTCCCACATCGATTTGGTACCCTTTTGGCCAAGAAACAACAATGAGAAGTAAGGAAGGAGCTAGAGTTTTAAAGATAATTTGAGGGTTTTGCGTTCAAACGACAATATGAGGTTCCTAAGGACTTCTACAGATTCCAAGTAGGTTTATTAAACCTGTTATAAGCTTGATTTAAAAATTTGAGCATGTTGAAAACTTAGGATTTACTGTTCACCCTGAGATTTATATTAAGGTTGCTTAGGGAATGTGTAATTATATTGATTCAAGATAATTGAAAGTATATCATAATAAAAAGTGTTGGGATTATCGTTTATATGTATATATGTTGAATATTAATCGAAATGTATATAATTCGTTTTAAACTAAAACGTGAGTTAGGATTACTTACTACTATAGGATTTCGTTATTAGAAATCAGATAAATAGCATTTGTTAGTAAGCTTCATGATGTAATGTGTCAACTAAGGGAATTAAGCCATGTTTTTCACGAGCATTGCATTTAATGTATATACATTAAGTTATTTGAAATTGTGAAATTTATTATATTTGTATGTGTGATATCAGGTTATGAGAACTCAAGAGAAGGGCCAAGTGGAAGTGAGAATCAGTAATGTGAGTGATTACACTCCCCTTGTTGTGAGTAAATTTATACATACATAACTATGTAAATATATATATATATATATATATGCGTGTTGTATATATATGTATGCTTACGTGTAAAATAAGCCGTTTTATGATTGAAATGAAATTGCTTAATATGTTTTACATGATATTGAGATATTTTGTTTATTTAGTCTGCTGATTAAAAATGTTGTGATATACATGCTGAAATGCTGAAATGGCTAGGGATGCTTGATTTGTTTAAATGTTTTATAATCATTGTTGTAAATGATTTAATTTGACTATGCGTGTATATTGGTGATGTGGTCAGTGGAGCGGATTATTGTTATATGACCAGTAGGTATATTTTGACTATATATGCAGGAAGGTAGCCTATGGACGGACTTACTGATAGGCCGTATAGGTGAGTGGAGCCGCAATAGGACTAATATAAGGGGGAGAGGCCATGGCAAACCCACTATGTGCTGAACGCACGTGTGCGTAGTTATAAATACCCTATGAAAGTCCTGGCGGCTTAATAGAATTATCTTGGATTTAACGGATTACGAGGACAGTCATTCATATCACCAAGTGATTACTCAGGGTCAACATTAATGAGGCAAGTTTATTTTATAAATGCATATTTTATAAGAAAATAAATGATTTTACAAAGTATGAGAAATGGTTTTCTATTTAATAAACCTTTATTACATATAGTTTATGTATAAAAAAACTCACTGTTGGTTACAAATTTTTTCAGACCAAGATAGCGTGTCGAGGACGTATGGCCAGTATTTATTAATTGTTTTAAAACTGCTTGCAGACCAATGAAATGTATTGTGATCATTGATTTAAATGCACATGTAAATATATATATTTACTTTGAGTAAATTGTGAAATGAATCCAAATATTTGTATTTGTAAATGCATGTGCATGTATGTATATATGTATGTACTTTATTTACTCGTTGAGTAAAGTTGTACACTCATCCCTCACCATTTCAACTTTTAGGCTATGCACTTTAATTCTCATTGGATTAGTGATAGTCGTAGAGAGAATTCGGCGCTCTGATAAGTCATTATCTTGACTCATATATATATTATGTCCAATTGGATAAAGTCATTTGGTTTTGTAATGAAATTGTAAACAAACCGTTGATGTAAAAGATTAAGTTTGTTCAACCCAAATGAAATTATATTTTATTTATTTGTTATTCATTGTGGATGAATTGATCACGAAGATTAATTTTTTGATAATGCTCCCATAGATGGAAGATTGATTTATAAACTGTTTTCAGGTTTTGAAAATTAAAAGGAAAACCTTACAGGCTCTCTTGATACATTTTAGGTGTATAAAGTGTATCATAAGGGTCTGTGGCAGTTGTCATGGACATGTATATATACATGTATGTATATATATGTACTTTATTTACTCATTAAGTATAGTTGTATACTCACCCTTCACCATTTTAGCTTTCAGGCTATGCACTTTAGTTCTCGTCAGGTTAATGGTAGTCGTAGAGAGCATTCGACGCTCTAGTAGGTCATCATCTTGACTTAAATATGTATTATGTCCAACTGGATAAAGTCATTTGGTTTTGTAATGAAATTGTAAACAAACCGTTTATGTAAATGATTATGTTTGTTCAACTCAAATGAAATTATATTTTATTTATTTGCTATTCATTGTGGATGAATTGATCACGAAAATTAATTCTTTGATGTTGCTCCCATAGATGGGAATTAATTTATAAACTGTTTTCAGGTTTTGAAAATTAAAAGGAAAGCCTTACAGACTTTCTTAATACATTTTGTGTGTATAAAGTGTATCATAAAGATCTGTAGCGATTGTTATAGGTAGACTCCAGATTTGAGGCGTGACACTTACAACTTGAAATGGCTTATAAAAAAACTTGAAATACTAAAATTATAATCATATTTCAAGTTTTTATTCTTATTTTAAGTTTTTATATAGGTTGTTTTAAGTTAAAAGTAAGAAAAAAAATTGAATATATTATACACCCGAACGTAGCATAGGCAATAACTTAATTTAAGACTTTTCACAAAGAAATTAAATAGTAAGAAAAAGAATATAAGAGAGTAAAAAAAAAATTGAAATTTAACTCATAATTGAATATAATCAAATAGGAAGAAACAAGATAAAAAGAAATAATAATAATAATAATAATAATAA
>JAXCLQ010026582.1:0-28721 GCA_035584115.1 Cedrela odorata
AATATCAAATTATTCGATTAAATTTTCTATATACCGTAGATGCTACAATTACAATTTTCAAAATTGCGGGCGTTACAACGATGTCCAGCTTTAATGAGCACTTCACCGGCCTTGAGAGTATGGTGACTACTCAGATGCATAAAATTGAAGAGCATTTAACTTAGGGCGGTGACGCAATCATTCAGCTTGGGCGACTTAGAGTGGAATTCTGCAGCAAAACCCATCGATTTATGCGTAGCTTAGCTAAAACATCTACTCCAGCACCTCCACCAGCACTAGCTCTTGCTCTCACTTACTGTAGATCTACTACCTCCACATCTCGCTCTCGAGCTCCTCCTCCTCCTCCTCCTTCCAAACCCCAGCCTACCTATACCCCTGTACATTTGGATGTTGATAGTGACAGCCTAGAACCTTTTAGACACCTTTGACCGATTTCTTCTCATTTTATGAATTTTTGTGTGAAATGAAAAATTGATTTTGATTATCATTAGTTTGCCTTGTATTTCTATGTTATGATCCTGTTACTTATAACTGAAATGAATTTTTTTAATTTTATTCAGTGAATTTGTTTGTCCTTTATTCATTCTTGTATGAGCATGTATATGTATGATTTTAGTTTCTTTCCTTCTTTGATTGTTGACAAAAAGGCGGAGAAAATATAAGTATACATCAAATCTAAATAGATAAAGAGGGAGAAAACTCAAATTTAAAAAAAAAAGTTAAATATCACATTAAAGGTGAGAATAATTAATTCACAACAAGAGTTAGGCACTTAATTTATTTTTATCATCATAAAAAAATGGTGAGATTGATGATATCATGAGAGAAATTGATGATATCAAACCTTAATATTCATATGTTTTTTTGATAATGACTAAGTAAAATAAAAATATCCCAAATATATCTCAAATACTTATATGAATATGCTTGAAATTATTCCTTAACAAATTTATATCAAAGTGCATTAAAAAGCCTTCAGAATTGATACTTAGTGACAAACAGATCGATACATGGAAAGAAAAGATCGATACATGGTTTTCACAGAGAGTTGCAAAATAATTACAGAGGCAACCAGATTGATACAAGAACAATAACAAATTGATACATCAAGAAGGATCAATACAAAGAAATAAGGATATCGATATGTGCTGAGATAGTAGCTTCAGATGAAATCATCAATGCAACAAGATCAATACATCGAGATCAGTAGATCAACATATAGATTTTACGGAGAGTTGAAAAATAATTATAGAGGCAACCAAATCCATACACGGAGTTAAAGAGTTCGATACATGGTTTTCACAGAGAATTGCAAAATAATTACAAAGGCAACCAGATCAATATATGTAGAAGAAGAGATCGATACATGGTTTTCATAGAGAATTGCAAAATAATTACAGAGGCAACTAGATTGATACATGGAGAGAAGAGATCGATACATGGTCTTCACAAAGAGTTACAAAATAATTATAAAGGCAGCCAGATTGATACATGTAGAAGAAAAGATCAATACATGGACTCTCTAGATAGTTGAAAAATAATTACGAAGTAGACCAGATCGATATCCTGCATCAACAGATCGAAACATTTGAACCCAAAAATAACTCTAACACAAAATAGATCGATAATTGTGATGCAAATCGCACTGTTCACAAAAAGAGATTGATACATAGAATAAGGGATCGATACTTTTTCTAATTTTAAAGCTTAATGGTAACTTTTGCAGTATTAATGGTGAATAATAAATGCACAAAATCAAGCCGTTGGACAAGTGTTGCTTCACAAAAAGGATGAATATAAATAGAAGATACACAGTGAAGAAAAGAAGAACGATCACTTGCAATCAATATCAATAAAAATCTTTGAACAACTTTTTTAAATGTAAACAGTGAACTTTTTCTGTCTACTGTAAATCTTTCAAATGTTCTATGAAAGAAAAATTTCTTGTGACAGCTTACTGTAAAACTTACTCTAGTGTGAGAGCAAAAAATCCAATATTCATTTGTAATTTGGTATTAGGTAAATCTTCATCTGTATTAAAAAAGATCACTGTGGTTACTCTTCATCCATAGAAAAGAGTATAAGGTTTCCCTTCACCTTTGAAGAAGTGTACTGGGTTTCTCTTGTCTAATCAAAATAATGAGTTAGTTAAACCTCGGTAGAAGTGATTTGCATCTAAAAGAGTAAACGTAGGCCAAGATTTGTCGAACCACTATAAAACTGTTGTTTGTATCTTTCTCTCTCTTACTATTGTTTCATTGCTGCACTATATTGCATATGTTTTTAATTTCAAAAATTTAAAAACCCAATTTACCCCCTCTTGGGTATTGCCAACTAGGCCAATAGTCTATTTTTGGAATATATGTGCAGTAAAGACATCTTTATACCATAAAAAATCACCTAAAGTTAGACACTGAGATTGGTTAAAACTTTTTTAGAGCTTTATGAAGGTGAAATCCAATTCCACCGAAAACTATGCTCTGTTTTGTGTGCGTGGCAGAAGCGCGACTCATAGGATCAGTTCCTAAGCATGAGACTGCCGCTTGGGGAGGCTATGCCCCTCACACGGACATAAGGGAAGGCTTCCCACTAATCTAGACATGTACATATGTATATTTTGATATTTAAAACTATTTTAAACATAAATGCAAAGTTGAGAAGTCTTACTTCTTTCCTTTGCAAACCGGAATAGCAAATGAACCTCTTCGCTTACCTCCATGGTTGTCCACAAGTCGGTGTTGGTGACTGTGGTTCTGGCTTCATCATAGGATCTTCAAGCTTTGATTTTTAGCTTCACCAAGCCAAACCAAGCTTTCTCTCTCTAACTTTCTTCTTCTCTCTCTACTGGTTTTAGGTTCACAACCAAGAACCCACCAAGCCTTCTATAAGGATGACACTCACTTGAAAAATACAAAGAGAATAAAGAGAAAGAAGATGAACTCTCAGTTCTATCTTGCTCAAGAAGGCAACAATAGCGTAAATGGACAGGAGAATCAAAATGCTTATATCTACACTTAACACTTGAGTGTTTTTCCTTACACAGCCGTCTAACACAACTAACTTGCCCATTCTCCTTTTTCATTTCATTAAATGAAACATGACAATCCTATTACCTACTTGCCCCAATTGTCCCTCTTACCTTTTCCATTTATCAAATAAATAAAAAAGCAATGTGAGACTTGAGAGAGAGAACATAATATACATATATTAATCTAATTAACATATATTTATATTACATATATATTATTACATTAATAATATATATAGTAATGATTAAATATATATATAATACAATATTATAATTATTACATATAAGATATTATTATTATATTATTACT
Source organism: Cedrela odorata (assembly GCA_035584115.1). NCBI lineage: Eukaryota > Viridiplantae > Streptophyta > Magnoliopsida > Sapindales > Meliaceae > Cedrela > Cedrela odorata. The sequence goes on from JAXCLQ010026582.1 coordinate 3,339, forward strand.
TTAATCAATATTAATGCATTATATCATTATATACTAATATATTATTCGTAAATCATATTTACGATATCTTATAATTAACTGAAACATTTTCCATACTTACGAGTCATAACTCGTCTTTGCTAGAAAATATATTCTTTACAATAAAGAATCAAATTGCTACTCGATCAAAGTATTAGAACAACATTATTAACCATTTAATGATTATTGTATTTGCCATCATCATCAAGTAACAAACTACTGTGTGTGACCCCTTGGGTTCATTGTGAGTTGGACATGGGTGGATACGAACTCCTTCGTATCATTTTGGTATAACTCTTTGTAACTAAAGTTTTCAATGATCATGATCGACCTCTAGCAAGACGTCATGACCCCTATACACTAATGAATCCATTTAGTCGTAATGCATGTAGTAAAGTCCTTTTGCTGTCGACTCCCAATTGAGTGCGAGCTATGATATCGTCAAACTCCTAACTCAATCATAGGATCAGAACCTCAATCATATGCATAAGTCATATATTTGCGAAACACCTTTTCAGACATATATGCTTTGGCCAAAAACTTTATTCCTGCATATGACAGTTCCATCTAGGATCTTAAGTTCCAACATTTGAGCTAGCAGATTTTATCTTGGCTATCACTTGTCCTTATGCACTTAAACACATTGCCAGCAAGCTTATTTCACCTGGTGTGGCTAGCCTGGTATGACATGCACAAGTGAATGTGCCTCAAAGCGTAGGGCAACTGTAACACCTCAAGTCAAAGGACTAGTGGTATACTAATACAGTTGTGTAACATATCATTGATTGTGGATAATCACCCACGTGATTTGTCACGTTTGATCACTTTCAGTAGCATGTTCTCCAATGCATTGCCCATATTTATGCTCTTGTGACATGAGACTCCTCATTTAACTATTAACATCAAATATTAATCCTTGACAGCATCAAACATGCGAGTCATGCAATGTCATAATCCCATATGATATCATCTTAACCAGAAACTGATTTGGATGTATTCAAATAAAGACTTTTTACTCATATTTATAACTCTTTGCAGATAGAGTCTTGATATCATAATACAACATGGGATCTCATTCTACATTTTATGTATACAATATATATCAGCAACAATACATGCAAAATGATATAAAGCTATTTTATTAATCGTAAACAAGTTTACAATTTGTTACAAAATTATATATATACATAAGGATGATATCCTTAAACCGTATAACATGATTGGTTCTAGGGCATATTTCCAACAAACTCTCACTTGCACTAAAGCCAATCACCATGGTATCCAATACCCATCCTTTCTAAGTGGTGATCTAGTTGTTGCTGTGTCATTGATTTAGTTAGTAGGTCTGCCACGTTATTCACAGATGGGGTTTTCTTCACTATTATCTGTTTATCTGATATAAACTATCTAATCAAGTGGTATTTCTTCTGAATTTGTTTAGACTTTTGATGAGACCTCTGTTCCTTAGCCTAAACTATAGCTTTATTATTGTCACAATACAAAGTTACTGAGTCAATTATGAAAGGAATGACTCCAAGTTTTATAACAAACTTATAGATCCAGACAGCCTCTTTCGCATCTTTAGAAGTAGCGATATACTCAACTTCTATAGTGGTCTTGGTTTTGGTAGTTTGTTTGAAACTTTTCCAATAGATAGTGAACGGAATAGTGAGCTTCAGCATGCTCTGTTTTCGTGAGTAGCAAAAGCACGATGCATGAAACGAACTTCCAGGCGCGCAACTGCCTAGGGGAGCCATGGCCATCTCAATGAACCTGCGGAATAGGCTCTCAATCGATCTTGACATGCACACATGTATGTTTTAGCTTTCAAAACCATGCTCTATTCAAGTTCAAAAAACTAAGAAAACTAACCTTTAGCCTTGCAATTCGAGAAAGCAACTACCTTGCTTCCTTGGGTGTTTACATACGTTGGTGTTAACAATGCTGGTTCCAGCTTCGTTGGGATATTTGAGCTTTGGTTTAAGCTTCACCAAGCTTACCAAGCTCTCTCTCTCTAGTCTCTCTTTTCCTCTCTCTTTTAGTTCTTATTTTGATTCATAACCAAAACACCACCTAAGCTTTTGCTTCACCAAACAATACTCAGTTGAAGAAGAAGAAGAAGCTCCTAGTTTCTCAAACATAGAAGGTATGCAACACATCTACTATTGGTTCCTTTTTTTATTACCGGCTTAACACTTAAGCCTTTAGTTTTGATCAAATCTAATCTGACTGACACATTCCACTGACTACCACCTTGCATGAATCAACCGACTTGCATCTTCAAAATATCACAAAGAAATTAATGCAAGAAGATGAGTCATGGTTAATTAGGTCGGCTGTTTACATTTTTAACCAAATACATGCATCACATTAATACACATATATATACATTAATACATTAATACATTATTAATATAACATATATATACATTAATCAAATTAACATATATAGACTTGTATTAAAATGAGAGAGAGAGAGAGAGAGACAATAACATATATATATACATATACTAATAAATATCTTACATATATACATATATATATATATCATTACTTTAATAATATACATATATATATCAATAATACATTTTAGATATTTATTATTATATTAATATAATTAATAATTATATTTTTATGATTACTTTAATCATATTAAAATATAATAATAATAATAATATATTAATATTATTGCATTCGTAAATCATATTTACGGTATCTCAGAATTAAACTGAAATATTTTTCGTGCATACGCTTGCTAGCATGTCAAAGCAAAAAAATATATTCTTTGCAATAAAGAATCAAATTGCTACCCGATCAATATCAGTATAATATCATTAACCAATTAATGATTATTGCATAGTAGCAATAGCCATCATCATCAAGTAACCGACTGTGTGTGAGCCCCCTGCGTTCACTGTGAGCTAGACATAGGTGGATAGAAACTCTTTCGTATCTCTTCGGTACAACTCTCTGTAACCAAAGTTCCCAATAATCATACGCAACCTCTAGCAAGATGCCACAACTCTCAGACACTAATGAATCCATATAATCGTACTTACATGTAATAGAATTCCTTTGCTGTCGACTCCCAATCGAGTGCGAGTCATGGAATTGTCAAACCTCTAACTCAATCATATGAACAAGGTCTCGAATCATATACGTGAATCATGTATCTTAAAATATCTTTCCGGAAACACGTACTCTAGCCAAAGATTTCATTTTCAATGTATGACATCCTTACCTAGGATCTCAAGCTCTAATATCTGAGTTAGTAGATTCCATCTTGGTCATCACCTGTCCTCATACACCTAAACACATTGCTAGCAAGCTTCTTTCACCAGGCGTGGCTAGCCCGGTGCTATATATACAAGTGAATGATGTGTCTCATTGCGGAGGGCAGCCGTGATACCTTAGGTCAAAGAACTAGTGGTACTCTAGTAGGGACGTGTGACGTATCATTGACTGTGGATAATCACCTATGTGATTTGTCACCTTTGGTCACATTCAGTAACACATACTCCAACGTATTACTTATGTTTATGCTCTTATAACATTAAACTCGTCACCCAACTATTAACATAAAATACTAATCCTTGACAGTATTAAACATGCCAGTCATGCAATATTATACTCCTATATGACAATATTTTAATCGAAAATTGATTCAGATTATATAAATCAAATTATATACTTATATTTACAACTCCTTGCAGATAAAGTCTTGACGTCATATTACATCACGGGGATCTCATTCTGCATTTTATATATAATATATATATGCAACTATATATGCAAAATGATGTAAATGCCATTTTATTAATCATAAACCAATTTACAATAAATTACAAAGTTATATATACATAAGGATAATATCCCTAAATCGTATGACACGATTGGTTCTAAGGCATATCTCCAATAGATAGAACCTACATTATATATGAAGACAAATGCAAAAATAGACTTTTTATCATCTATGTCTGATTGAAAATCAGAATCAATGTTATCATCGAGTTCAACTCACCACCCCCATAAGTCTACACCAAGTCTTTAATTCTTCTCAAGTACTTCGTGACTCATTTGACCACATTCCAATGTTCTTCTCTTGGATTAGCCTGATTTCGACTTATAATACTCACAGCATACGCTATATCAGGTCTAGTACATAGTATAGTGTACAAAGACTACCTATTGCAGAAGCATAAAGAATCTTTTGCATACACTCCCGCTTAGCTTCAGTCTTGGGTCTCATTTCTTGAGAAAGATGGACGCCGTGATTGTATTGTAAGAAATCCTTCTTAGAGCTATCCATACTAAACCTCTTTAGTACTTTATCTATGTACAGACTATAGGAAAGACCTATCATTCGTTTCGCTCTATCTCTATAGACTCAAATACCCAAAATAAAGGTCGCTTTTCCCAGATCTTTCATGGAGAAAATATTAGACAACTACAATTTAGCCTCAGATAACATGCCCACATCGTTTCCTAAAAATAGTATGTCATCTACATATAATACAAGGAATGTGATGGCATTGTTATTCTCTTTTTTGTAGACACACGATTCATCAATACTCTTAATGAAGCCAAACGATTTGACTGTATCATTGAATCGTATGTTCCAGCTTCTAGAAGCTTGCTTTAATCCATAAATGGATCTATGCAACTTACATACCTTATAACTATCATTAGATGCAACAAACCCAATGGGCTATTGCATGTATATAGTCTCCTCAATGAACTAATTAAGAAAAGTTATTTTCACATCTATTTTCTATATCTAATAGTCATAATAAGCTGCAATAGCAAGTAATGTCCAAATGAACTTTAGCATGGCTATTGGAGAAAAGGTTTCATTAAAATCAACACCTTGTTGTTGATTATAACCCTTTGCCATCTACTTAGCTTTAAAAGTCTTTACTTTTCCATCTTTGCCAAATTTTCATTTGTAAACCCATTTAAAACTGATAAGAACAATTCCTTCTGGTGGATCAACTATTGACCATACCTGATTAACATACATAGATTCCATTTTAGATTTCATAGCCTCAAGCCATCTTCTAGAATCAATATCTAATATCGCTTCTTCATAGGTTCTAGGATCTTCCTTCTGTATATCTTCTCTTATCATAAATGATTCAAAATCATTTTAGAAAGAAAATAATATCTCTGTGGAGGGCATGATATCCTAGTTGATCTATAAAGAGTTTGGTTTATAGAAGACTGAGGATCATATCGAACTGCTTCATCAACATGAACTACCTCTTCTACATCATCAACAGGCTCATCCATCTGAGGTTGATCATCATCAAGCTTTCTAAACTCCTCTGAAAGCTCAATCTTTCTACCTAAACCACCATCCTTAATGAACTCATTCTCGAGGAACTTAGCATGTCTACTGATCAAAATTCTTCGATCAGCATGAAAGTAGAAATAATATCCTAAACTATCTTTAGGATATCTAAAGAATTGACATTTCTCTAATTTAGCATTTAGCTTTCCAATGTTAACTACTTTAACATAAGTTGGACATCTATACGGCTTCATATAATTGAAGCTCAAAAGTTTCCCATGCCATATCTCATACGGTGTATTGGGAACTGCTTTCGATGGAATCCTGTTCAAGATGTATATTGCAGTATATAGGGCATATCCTCAAAGATATGTAAGTAAATTTGTAAAGCTTATCATGAATCATACCATAGCTAATAAAGTACGATTCTTCCTTTCTGATACATTATTATGCTGTGGCGTATAAAGAGTTGTAAGCTGAGAAAGTATACCATTAATCTTTAGAAATTTAAGAAATCTAGTACTTAACTATTCACCTCTACGATCAAATAGTAGAATCTTAATACACTTTCCTGTTTGTTTCTCTACTTGTAGCTCTGAATTCTTTGAACTTTTCAAAATATTCAAATTTGTATTTCAATAATTACACATAACCATACCATGAGTGATAATTCGTAAAAGTTATGAAGTGTGAGAAATCTTCTCTGGCAATTTTAATAAACAGACCACATACATCAGTATACATTAATTCAAAAACTTTACTGGCTCTATTCCCTTGTCCAACAAAGGGCAATTTGGTCATCTTGCCTTGAAGAGAGGATTCACAAGTTGGGTAGAGTTCAGAACCCAATAGATCTATCAGTCCATCACTACCCATCTTCATAATCCTTTTATCTCTAATATGACATAATCTATGATGCCATATAAGTCTTGAATTAAGTTCATTTCTAGATCATTTCTTATTAATAGTATTAGTCATATTAATTTCATAAGTCTTAAGAACATATAAACCATTTACATTCAAGCCATTGCCAATCAATTTATTTCTTAAATAAATATCACATTTACTTCTATCAAATTTAAAAGTGTAACCCTATTTACACATTTGATAAATAGACAAAATGTTTGTATTGACAGCATTAAAATACATAGTTTTGTACAATACAAAAATATGACCTGAAGGCAGAATAATTTTGCACGTCCCTAAGCAAATGGCAGCAATTGTTACCTCATTTGCCATTTTTAATGTCACTTTACCTTCCTTCAATGACTGCATACTGTGAAGGTCCTATAATGACATACAAATATGAGAAGTGGCAGCTGAATCAATTATCTAGCCATTTGAATATGAACTAACACTTAATTCAGTTTCTATAACATGACAAGAAAGTGTACCTTATGTTTTCCTCTGTCTCAGGCTCTCCATGTAAAAAGGACAGTTCTTCTTCCAATGTCTAAGCTTCTTGCAATGATGACACTCATCATTGGCTTGGCTACTAACAATTCATTTGCCTTTGCCCTTCTTCTTCTTGAAGAATCCTTCTTTAGGTCTAACCTTGAAGGATTTCTTGCCTTTACCCTTTATTGTCCTATAATAAGACACAGTAGCAAGAATAATCTTCTTCCCTTTACCCTTAGAGACTCACTTATGAAATGAAACAATTTTATTCATAAGTTTAGGAAAAATGTATGATAGTTTGTTCATATGATATTTGGTAACAAACTAATCAAAGCTAGACAAGAGTGACTAAAAGATCAAATCTGTTTGTAACTCAAAGTCTATAAAAAAAAACCCCAAAAGGGCCAGCTGACCTATGAGGTTTATCATCTTTATAAGATGAGACTCCGGAGGCACTTTCGGACTAAACTTTATTTCAAATAAAGTAATGGATAACTCACAACGCTTGTAACTAGAACTCTCCCCAAACAAATCCACCAAAGAAAAATAGACCGCTGAGGCATCCTCTATGTCCTAATGCTAAGTCTACAAGTCATCACTCATAGCGCCAGCACATACGATCTAGCCTTGAGATTATCATCTTTCTATTTTTGGAATGTCTCATTCTCTTCTAGTGTAGCCTCTTCTGGAAGGAACTTGGGCATAGGCCCTTGAAGGACATAGCTAATTCTCTCAGAATCCAGAACAATTCTTATATTCCAATACCAGACCTTAAAGTTAGGTCTGGTAAGCCAATGGGTGTCTAGGATTTTAAGAAGAGGGTTACTCATTATTCTTCTACTAGAACAGAGATCTATAGAAAATGAAAATACATCATAATGTATTACAGTATATATCATACTATTTAGTTCTAAACTTTAAACTAAATTGTTCTCCCACTACTTTAATTATATCTCACACTCCTTTAATGAGAAAACTATAATCAAATTATAAGTTTTCGTAGGTAATCATATTCTCATCAATACTCACAAAACCTCACCTAATAGAAATTGGTTAAGCAAACCCAATAAATCAGAAACATATTTCTGTTTGTAACTCCTTATAAGACATGATCAATCTTCCTCTAAGAAAAGTCACCTAACAGATATTAGTGCCTCAACCTAGTTAGGCTAAACCCAATGCCTTTTCTTGAATAGAAATGAAATCAAACCCTTCACATAATAGATATTGGAAGCTAAAGATTCCTTATCAATAAACAAGTTAGATAGACTACGACACTCCGTGAGGGCTCTCACCTAATAGATATTGGGTTGCCCTATCAAAGATGACAATAACTACCGACTATATTTGAAGGATTGAACCTAATATTATATGAGGAATATTTTAATTTTAGGTCTCATTTAATATACACATCAATATTCATATATTTTATTGTTATTGTTAAGTAATGGAATTTAAAATATAAATCATCCAATGATATTAATTTCAAATTCAACGCATTACTTATTGGTTAAATCAATTTTAATAAATTAACAAATTAATTTATTAGAGAGAGACATTAATTGATACAATATCAATTTATCGATTTTGTGTTCATATGTTTACTCCCACTATAATTCTATTAATTCTTAGTTAAACCAAATCAATTATAATCACCATTCAATTTAAATTTAACAAATTAAATTTTCGGTAATAGAAAATTTTATTATTCAAAATATTGCTTGTGTAAGTTATGGCAAATGGATTATTATGATATTTGGGTAAAACTATACCTATCAATTTTCTTCTTTTCTTTCTGTTCTTGGCCTAATCATTCTTTCTTAATAAAAGCGAAGAGTTGAACATAAGCTATGTTATCCCAAGGAAAAGAACTCCCTCTGGAGTATTCTGCTAATTTTTTGAGTATCATTTCTAAGAAAAATTCGGGTAATCTTGCAATAAATCTCTCTTTCCAAAAAGATGCAATGCAGTCTGTTCTTTTGAATATATGTGTTGTAAAAACATCTTTATATCATCTAAAATCACCTAAAGTTGGACACCTAAGATTGGTTAAAACTATTTTAGAGCTTTGTGAAGGCGAAATCCGATTCTACCGAAAACCATGCTATATTTTGCATGTGCAGCAGAAACGCGCAGGATCAGTTCCCAGAAGCACAACCACCGCTTAGGGAGGCTATGCTTGTCACATGGACATGAGGAAAGGCTTCCCACGGATCTAAACATGTACATATGTATATTTTGGTATTTAAAACTATTTTAAACATAAACGCAAAGTTGAAAAGTCTTACTTCTTTCCTTTGTAAACCGGAACAGCAAATGAACCTCTTCACTTGCCTCCGTAGGTGTCCATACATCGATATTGGTGACGGTGGTTCTGGCTTTGTTATGGAATCTTCAAGCTTCAGTTTTTAGCTTTACCAAGCCAAACCAAGCTTTCTCTTTCTAGTTTCCTTATTCTCTCTCTACTAGTTTTTGGTTTATAACTAAGCACTCACTAAGCCTTCTATAAGAATGGAACTCATTTGAAAAATACAAAGAAAATAGAGAGGAAGAAGATGAACTCTTAGTTCTATCTTGCTTGGGAAGGTAACAACAACGTGAAGGGATAAGAGCATCAAAATACTTATATTCTACACTCAAACTTGAGTGTTTTTCCCTGCACAGCCATCCAACACAATTGACATGCCCCACTTGTCCTACTTACCTATTCCACTTATCACATAAATCAAAACAATGCGAGACTTAAGAGAGAGAACATAATATACATATATTAATCTAACTAATATATATATATATAAATATATATATATATAAATATCTTACATATATATTATTACTTTAATAATATATATATATATATATTAATGATTAAATATATATATTTATATATATAATACAATATTATAATCATTACATATAAAATATTATTATTATATTTTTACTTTAATCAATATTAAAGCATTATATTATGATATATTAATATAATATCCGTAAATCATATTTACGTTATACCATAATTAACCAAAATATTTTTCACGCTTACAAGTGCTAGCTCGTCCTTGTCGGAAAATATATTTTTTACAATAAAGAATTAAATTACTACCTGATCAAAGTATCAGAATAACATCATTAACCATTTAATGATTATTGTATAATAGCAAATGCCATCATCATTAAGTAACCGTTTAATGTCTATGACATCCTAGGTTCATTGTGAGCTGGACATGGATGGATACGAATTCCTTCGTATCACTTTGGTATAACTCTTTGTAACAAAAGTTTACAATGATCATGACTGACCTCTAACAAGATGTCATGACCCCTAAAAACTAATGAATCTATATAGTCATACATGCATGTAGAAAAGTTCCTCTGCTGTCGACTTCCAATCGAGTGCAAGTCATGGTATCGTCAAACCACTAACTCAATTAAAGGATTAGAACCTCCATCATATACAGGATTCATATATCTGCAAAATGCCTTTCCGGACATATATGCTTTAGTTAAATACTTTATTGCCGCATATGACAACTCTACCTAGGATCTTAAGCTCCAACATCTGAGCTAGTAGATTCTATCTTGGCTGTCACCTGTCCTCATACACTTAAACACATTGTAAGCAAGCTTTTTCACCAGGCGTGGATAGCCCGCTACGATATACACAAGTGAACGATGTGTCTCAATGCAGGTGGTAGCCGTGATACCTTAGGTCAAAGAACTAGTGGTACACTAGTAAGATTGTGTGACGTATCATTAACTGTGGATAATCACTCATGTGATTTGTCATATTTAGTAACACGTTATTCAACACATCACCTATGTTTATGCTCTTGTGATATAAGACTCGTCACCCAACTATTAGCATCCAATATTAATCCTTAGCAGTATCAAATATACCAGCCATGCAATGTTATAATCCCAAATGACATCACCTCAACCAGGAACTAATTTGGATGTATTCAAATCAAGTCTCTATACTCATATCTACAACTCTTTACAAATAGTCTTAACATCATAATACATCATGGGATCTCATTCTGCATTTTATGTATAAAATATATATCAACAACAATACATGCAAAATGATATAAAAACTATTTTATTAATTGTAAATAAGTTTACAATTTGTTATAGAATTATATATATATATATACATAAGGACGATATCCCTAAACCGTATAACACAATTGGTTCTAGGACATATTTCCAAAACTTTGTAATTCATCCTGAAGGTTTCTTATGAAATTCATTACTATTGTATGGATTAGTACTTCTATCGCATTTTGTCTATCTTGAATAATAATGTTTCCATATTTATCTTTTTTTTGAATTTTCTTTGTATGGCTGAGTATTATATTTTAATTAGCTACTCCTAAGCTATTATCCCACCAATATCTAAGGGATCCTATAAATCTTACAACTATTAATTTTGCAAACTTGTGATCTGTGGCTTTTTAGGCCTTATAGGATGTAAAAGTCATTCCTATTTCTTGAATTATATTCATAATTTCATATTCTGATCTACCATTTAAGCTCCATTAATAAATTCCATCTATTGAATATATTTCACTAACATATTTATATCTTTCTTTATATTGTATATTGGGTGGAGTTGGTCTAGAATAATAATTTCTAGTAGGGACATTTTTCCAACTAATAGCTTGTCTAGTTATTCTTTACACCTTTTGTATTTTATTAGGTTCATCACTACTTTCATCATTAGTTTGAATATTTTGCTCACTTTGTCCTATTGTATTAATATTTGAGGGACTAAGTAGGGTTACTAGTTTTTGATTAATTTGTTCTAACATTTCTGATTTTGAAAATCTTATTGGCTCACTATCTTTTAAAGGTACATTATAATGTTTAAATAATAGAGGTGAAATATTCGTTGGAAATTGAGTAATTATATGAGGCATAGTATTTTCTAGTTTATCCTCTATTTGAATAATTTGTTTAGATATAGTATGTAAAATTTAACTTAGATAATTATTTTGTTCATAAACATTTTTAATATCACCTAAATTGGAAGGTTTTATATTTGGTCTATTTTCTGCTACTTTAAATGGCAAAGCTATTATATCACTTTCTAATGTTTTAATTTTAATTTGTTCTAATGGTGGATGTACTGATTGAATAATTTCATATTTAGTAATATCTCATTTCCTAAGTTGAGAAGTTTATATATTAATATTAGAATTTTTAAAAGGAATTTCTATATTATATCTAGATACATAAGTATCAAACCAAACAAAGAAAGGTATTGTAACTTTTATCTATTCATTTCTTCATACTATTTTGTCCTAATTTTTTCAGTTTTTTGTTTTGTAAAGGTTGAAAAGTACCAATTTCTTTTTTCTCTATTTTCTTCTAACATAAATTTTTTTCTTAAAAATAGTTTATGTATTTCAAAATTATTATTTTGTATCATATTAATAGTTTGAAAATCTGATAAAGTGGGCGAATTATGGATTGATCAACTATTGGTTTGGCTACTAGATGAGTGTAATTTACTCTATTGTTTGTTTCTACTTCTTCTAATTTAATGGAAGGTTCCCTAAAGTGTCTTGAACTACTGGGATAAGAAAATGATGTTCTAGTTGATTGTATGTCAGAATAATTTGTTGACGTATTTTTTATTTTAAATGAATTAAATCTTAATAAAACTTTTCCATATGAGGTTTCAATTACTTGTGAAAGTTATTTTTATGCTAAATTTCTAGGAGGCTGAAGGTTTTCTATTTTCTAAATTTCTAGAACTATAATTTCATTACATTGGAGTAATTTTAGAGTAAATGTTGATGTAGAGATATTTTCATTTTTTGTTTCTATAGCTAATGTAGTAGTTTCTCCTTTATGGTCTTGTAATAAACACTTAGGATTGAATTTTGAAGTTTTATGTTTAAAATAAATTTTGTATAATAATAAATATCCATGTTTATATTGTTGAAATTTAACTTCTAGTAAATAAATATTTAAGACTAAGGTATCTAAAATAGCTAAATCATGCAAACTAACTTGAAAATTAGGAACACAATTAAAATAAATTGCATCATTACTGTTAAACCTTGTTCTCCGAATATAGGGGTAAAATAGTTATTTAATAACATTCATATCACACGTGAATGATTCAAGATTTATTTGACACATTAACGAGGCTTAGGAGAATTTAAATTGGCTTAACGAGACGATTATTAAGGATTTATTAGTATTTTTCAAAATCTAAAAAAGGGAGCAAATTGAAAGGTTTTCAAGGATCAAATTACATGATTTTTAAACAGTAAAAATAAGTACTGTAGCGGATACTGTAGCAGTACTGTAGCAAACGGTCGACTGGTTCGAGAAGCGGTAGACTGATAAAAGCTGTTTCAAATAGAAAATGAGACACTAGTCGACTGGTTTAGGGAAGTGGTCGACTGGTTCACTGCGAAAATGAATTTTTTCAAAAATTTTTAAAGATTTTAGTGGCATTTTAGACTTTTCACCCCTCTTACTATATATACACACACCTCTCATTTGTTTTAACATCTCTCTCTTTAAAAACACCAAAATCTCTTTCCTCATCTCTAAAACCCTCACTTCCTCTCCTCTCAATTTCTCTTCAATTTCTTGTATTTTTTCAAAATTTCCACCACCAAATGAATCCTCATGACATTCTCTAAATTTAAAAGTCAAATTGAGCTAAGAAGAGCAAGATTAAAGTTTAACCAAAATTAGGTTTCGACTACAATTTGAGGTTTTTATGTTTTAACGGCAAATTAAAGTTTCTACGAGATTTTACAAGCTAACGGTGTGCCTGGTAAACTATAATACATTCAATTTTAACATTTTGTAAGTAATAGAAATCTATAATTTACTATTTATATCAAATTTAAGTTTGATTTTGTATAGGAAATGTAGATTTGTGCCTCAAGTGATAATTGAAGTTATATGACGTTAAATATACGTTGAATTCGTCATTTGAACAATTATATTAATAATTGCCAAAAATATAGATTATGTGGAATTGTGTTGTAAGAAGATCATTGAATTCTATGTGTTAATTATTGTTTAGAAGTGGATTTAAACATTTGAGCAAAATTGGAATTATGGGTTTACTGTTCATCCAAATTTTTTCAATTTAATTCATGTAGGAAACGTAGTTTATGTTGAATTTCGCTAATTAAAAGTATATAATGTTATATATATGCATTGAATATTGCTTGGAATAAGTATGTCCGTTTAGACAGAAATGAAAGTTTGAGGATTTCAATGATTTCGTGTATAAAGTGTTAAATGGTATTAAGTGGTGTTAATTGAAGTACTTTGATGAAAATGTATGTAAATTTAGAATATTTACAGCCATGGTATTCCATTGTTAGGAATCAGATAAATAGTCTCATAAGTTAAGCATTGTAATGTAATATATGTCAAACTAAGGAATTATAGACATTTTATTCTCAAACATCACATTTAGTACATGTTATAATTACGTGGAATATTGGGATTCATGAGACCATGTATATGTGGTATTAGATTATGAGAATTCGAAAGAAGGACTGAGTAGGCGCGAGTATTGTTAGTGGGAGTGGCTGCCCTCCCTATACAGTGAGTAAATTTATACATACATAATTATGTAAATAATAATGTGATATTTATATGTATGCATGTGTATTAAATTGTTAAAAAGAAAATGTTTATTATTGTTTTATACTGATATTGGGATGTATGGTTTTGTGTGGTCTGCCATTAATAAATGTTGTTTAATATACATGCTGAACGGTCGTGGAGGCCTGATTTGATTATGTGATGTGCAAACTTTCAATGAAAATGAATTGCTTTAAATTATACATGTATATTAGTGATAAGGCCGTTAAAGCTGGATATTGTGACATGGTCTTTAGGCTTGTTTATTATTTACTATATATACAAGGAAGTAGCCTATGGACGAACCTATGAGAGGCCATATAGGTAAGTGGGTAGTAGTGGGGTTGTATAAGGGAGTTTAAGCTATGGTAAGTTCATTATGTGCCGAGCATAGATGTGCTAATTTAGAGACCCTATAGAAAGTCTTTGCGACTTTATAGGGATCTCATGGATTTGATGGATATCGAGGATAGTTACTTTATCATCAAGTGACTACTCGGGGTTAACATCAGTGAGATGGGCATTATTTTCTAATTGCATGTTTTGCAAAAGAAATAAATGATTTATAAGCATGCTAAACAGTTTTTAGTTTCATAAATATTCATTACATATGGTTTTATACATGAAAAGATGGTTTTCAATGTTACCTCGGCCAAGGTAACAATCGAAAAAGTATGATTAACTTGGTATGGATTTTAAAGAAATAAATGCAGACCTATAATATTTTTTATAATTATTTGTTGTACATGAAAATGAAAATATATGTACTTTGAGTACGTTAATAACAAAATTCCAATATCATGATTTAGAAATGTGTGTGCATGTATGTATATCTATATATGTATATATTTACTCACTGTGTATAGTTGTATACTCACTCCTCACAATTACAGCTTTCAGGGTAGGCGCTTTAAACCTAACTGGGCTTGTGGTAGCAGTTGAGAGAACCCGATGCTCTTGGTAAGTCCTCTCGTCTTGACTCACATGTTTTGTCTCGAGTCCACTAGATATGTATTTTTTGAATATATGTATTTTCTTGGGATATTGGTTTTATTTTGGATTTTGAGAAGAAATTGTAAACTAGATGTTTATGTCCAAACTTAATATTTTGTTTAACCCTTATGGAGCCTTTTTAAATTTATATTTATATTAATTATATATGTTGTGGATGAATTAATCACAGAGATCAATTCATTGATAATGCTCTCATAGATGGGAGATTATATTTATAACTGTTTTCAGATTTTTGATTATTGATAGGAAAGCCTTATCGGCTCTTGTAATACAATATAGGTATAAAGGGTGTGTTATGAAAGTCTGTTGCGATTGTTACAAGTGGACCTCAAAGTCGGGGCATGACAATTACATAAATTTGATTGGACTACTCCTAAAAGTGAATCTTCAAATTTGAGTAATATTTTTTATCTAAGTAACATTAATACTGGAGAATCTAAACCTATTCTAGATAAGGGTTTTATGGTTATTAAAACATTTTTCTCTATATTTAGCCAAGGCTAATGAATTGAGTAATCTAACTTCTTCAAATTCATTTTGTAAAGAAAAATTTTCTTTATGTTCTTTAATTGAGTAAGCCTTCTTAAAATCAAAAGTGCCTATTTCGTAAATACTATAAGGTAGATTAGAAGGGAACCTATTACCTGAAATTGCTTAACTAAAATTACTTATTTTTTACATTAATTTTATAGATCCTATTGTCCTAGAAGAATCTTTGGTCTTAGAACCAAATATTTTCTTCATTGAAGATGTCATGCCTTAAGTCTATGACTGTTCATAAATCTTAAAACATAACAATTCTCAGGTCAAGGAAGCTACGAGAATACTTAGGTAATCCAACTGTCTCACTACCTCTCTCAGGCCTTACTGCCGGTTCGCCTGGCTTACCAACTTATAAATAGCTCTCATTGCTACTCTCTCGACCTTTAAACAATGTATCCTAAGAATATATGATCATTAATATTTAATGTATATGACCAACAAATATGAACCTACTTGGCTTTGATACCAAATCGAAAACATTAAATTATATCAAAAAATTAAAAATTAAAAGTTAAAAAACAAAAAAAAAAAAACAAAAGAGTAGTAACAAACTGTAAGAAAAATAAAATAAGGAAAGAGAGTTATTGTAGAAAAAAATTAGGGAAATAAAGATTGTTTACCCTTTTAGTTTTATTATCACTCTTTTTTTTATTTAATTTTATTACGTTTACCAAATTTATTGTATTTTTTTATAATTATTTATTTTCTTATTATCAAATTATTCTATAATTAATACAACAAATATATATATATACATATATATATGTTTATGGGAAGGACGGAAACTATTTAAGCTACACCACTGGCTAAATGGACGAGCAAAGTAAGAATGTAAACATGTGGATTTGTATGTATATCAAAGGAAGAGATATGCCCGCAAAAAAATTAATGATCTATGCAAAATCATCTCTGGTTTCAAATGAACAAAAATCACTTAAAAAAAAAATCAACCAATGAAAATTGTTAAGATGTTTATATTGGACTGTACGCCCCACCAAAACAAGAAAATAAAAGATTATATAGAGTAGTGGAAGGTCATGCTCAAAAAAAATAATGGATTTTATTTTGAGAAGGCAGTGGCTTTCGTGTGGATTGCACACTCCCTTTATAATTTTAATATGACAATAGTGCATTCCCATTTTTTGGTAGAGGAGTCATTAATATTAACATATTCCAATATAATGTATAATTAATACATTTTTCTTCTTAATTTGATGATTAGGAACTCTGTATTGGCAGCTTTCCGTGTGGATAGCACACTCTCCCAATAAAAATAATCTTAAAGTTTCCTTTCGTGTGGAATATCCACTTCCTATGGTTAAATTTTCTTCTGTGTTACTGATCCTTCTATTTCAATTTTCAAGTGCCTTCCTATTCAGCAATCCATGTTCTAAAGTTCTCCTTTTAGATATGAAACCATTAAATAAATTTGAGTTGTTTCCTCCTTGTATCTTTACTTTGTTTACATATATGCAAATTAGTTTAAGTAAGAAAAATGTATCATTAATTAATTTATAGATTAATATGTTATATTACTATCATATTGTTAAATATTATAAAAAAAATTATTATTTAATACGTAGCGATTATTAATTGATAACTAAAAGTATGAAAACTAGACGTAAATTGAGTAATCAATAAGTTGCTAACTGAAATATTGTGTCGTGTGAGGCCAAAAATAATGCGTTTAAAACGCATTCTAATAACTAAGAGTATTTAGTATTCTTAGTACACTGATCTAACTGTATTATAGCTTATATAATATTATTCTGTAGCATGAGTACCATAATCGAGGTTTCTTTAACTTAATTATATAGCCTGCTCATGCTGTTATATTGCTTATTATTTGTTAATGTCCACACACCAGTGCCACTAATGGTTGAAAATCCCTATAAATATTAAACTCTGGAGTGGCGTCTGTCCACCACAAGCTAGCATTCTTCTTCCCTTGTTATCTTCTCCGTTATTTACCTTTTAGTTTCCTTTTTGATCAATGGCTTCCTCTAGAGCAGTAGTACTTGAACAACAATCTTCTCTCAATCTTGAAATGTCAATTCATCATGTCAATGATCCTGAGAAAAACAACCGGTCCACAGCTGACGAAAATATTGAATTTGACTACTCTCGAAGGGCACAGTGGCTTCGAGCTGCTGTACTGGGTGCCAACGATGGTCTGGTTTCTGTTTCCTCCTTAATGATGGGTATTGGAGCTGTTAAAACAGATATCAAAGCCATGCTTCTCGTTGGTTTCGCAGGCCTAGTTGCCGGTGCTTGCAGTATGGCAATAGGAGAATTTGTCTCTGTGTATACTCAGAGAGACATAGAAATAGCTCAAATGAAGAGAGATCAGAAAAGAATAAGCGAAAATCAAGAGAATGATGAAAAAGATCAGCCTGAGAGGGAAGCATTGCCGAATCCGGCGCAGGCTGCAATAGCATCCGCCCTTGCATTTTCCATTGGCGCAGTCGTGCCGTTGCTGGGTTCCGCGTTTATAACAAACCATAAAGTGAGGCTGGCTGTCGTTGTTGCAGTCGCAAGCATGGCGCTGGTTGTGTTCGGAGGAGTAGGAGCAGTACTTGGGAGGACTCCGGTGGTGAAATCCTCTGCTAGGGTTTTGATCGGAGGCTGGATGGCAATGGCGATCACTTTTGGTCTCACAAAGTTGATTAGCTCCGGCGGGTTACAGATGTGATAATTAAATTGCTAATTAGCATAATTTCTGTTTTCTTTTGCTTGCGTTTGCGTGTTTTCAGGGGCTGGTTTATGATTATGTATGTAAAATGTTATTATGTTCTGTTGTTTGGACAATAATTAAGCAATGGAATAAAACATGTATGTAACTGAAAAAATAAAAAGAATCAGATAGCTGTACAGTTTTTTGTGATGGTTACTTGACACAAGATTTGTATGGTTGTGAGTGCAACCTGAATCCTAAAACTTTGATGTATACTGATTTGTTCTCAGAAACTTGTTGAGAAATTCCGTTTGATCCCTCCATCATAGACTACTCTTGCAGTTCAACTGTCCTCTCCTGCATATTTTATATTAAAATGTGTATTTCATCCAACAAACACAAACTTATAAACCACAAACCATCCCCAGAGTGAGAAGGCAAAAATAAAAGAAACCAAGTAAATTGACAAACCAGAAAAGATACATAACCAACTTATCTCAAAATAAATGCTTGGCATAGAACTATATCAAGAATTTTGCAAGTTTTGATTTGAAATACTTATTTGTTTGCCACTAAAAAAATACAACACAACAATTCCATAACAATAGCTCTCTTCTCCAAAATCGTACAAATCTGTGTTAGGCAAAGAGCCATACTTGCCTCATTATCTTACTTGCATATGTATGGAAGCATTGACATGGATCAACATTAATATGAAACCAAATGATAATACTTTTTATTGAAAGGTTGTTTAATTGATTAGTTATGTAATTAGGATTTAAACATTTTAAACATGCAATTAGATTTCTTTAATACAAATTAATCAAAATTAATAAGTTAGGAGCTAACTTTTAGTTTGATGAAGATCAATTAACCCAAAAAAAACTTGAAGTCTCCAAGAGAAATCCATCACTTGAACTTGGATAAGTTTGGCCTTGTATCAAGAGAGAGAGAGCTTGAATTTTTTAATTTTTAACACTTAAAATGAAAAATTTACTCTTCATTTAAAAATTGATCCCTTTATACATTAATGCAATATTTACTTAAATATCTCTATGAATTATTTCAATGGCAAAACATATCCTAAACCTTGTCAAACAAGCTTTGTAATAATAAACTGCAAAATGACAAGTTTATCCACATTAAACATTTTAATATCAAACTTGTTCTAAAGCTAGTTAAACAAATTTTGACTAATTTTATTTAATTTTGTTTATATCTTATAATATTAATAGAATAATGTAATTTACATTAAATTACATTTAGATTAATTTATTAAGCTCTCGTGTGCATTAAACTATTTAACGTATAAACTGTTTATACTTTTCGGCCAAATATTATTTCTTAGACTGCTAGCTCTCTTGCGGATAATATTTAATCTCTCTTATAGCAAATCTAAGCTCAAGCTATTGGTGTGACATCTTGGGTTCATTGTTGTAAACCCTATTCTTTGAACATGAGGGTAAAGTAGTCATTTGTATAACATTCATTTCACGCATGCATGGTATAGGTCAGTTGACACAGTATTGAGGTTTAAGTGAACTCAAATTAAGTTTAATGATATGATTATAATAAATTTAATGTTATGATTTAGAATTTAACATAAGTAGGATTTTAGAATATTGTTCTACGTTGACGCATTCGACAATCTTGCTAGTCAGTTAGCGAGCAGGATCAAGGGGTAGAGCCCTTGCGGAGGTGTAGGGGGCGGAGCCCTAATAAAAAATAAATTTTTTATATAAAATGTTTGATTTCAGCTTAAATTTTATGAGAAAATTCGAGTTTGAACAAGAAATATCGATACTTTTGACTGAAGAGATAGATACATGTATCAAAGTATTGATACTTAAGGAATGTAGGTCAATACTTGATAAAGGAATCAATACCTTCATGAAAGGTATTAATACTTAGCAAGTTACATACTTTGGAAGAAATTACAAGTCGACCAAATTGATACTTATGGAGAAAATATCGATACATTTAAAAGTAGAGAGTTCGAAAATAATTAAAAGATAGACCAGATCGATACCTTCATTAAAGATATCGATATATGGCAAGATAAAGAGTTAAAAAGTATTTATAAGGTGAACTAGATCGAAACCTATATCAAAAGTATCGATACATTGAGTCAAAGCAAATTCTAGAATCGAATTTTCATGAATGGATCGATACCCAAGCTAATTGGGTCAATACAAACCAAAAGTATCAATAGGTTTGGCTAATCTAGGCAAAATTTGATGGGTTTTTTTGAAATTTCTAAAACTTCTTAAGGGTATTTAGCCCATTTTGCTTATTTCTATAAATAACCAAGAGGGGGATTCAACTCCTAGTGTCTTCTTCACTCGTTTTCTCGCACTTTCTCTAAAACATGCTTCACTCTTTCTTTCTCTTTGATTTCCTCACTAATATCGGCGAATCCCTTAGCGTTTGCTTCTAAATTTCATGGCCAAGTGATTACCCAACCTTCTCACATCGATTTAGGACCCTTTTTGGCCAAGAAACAACAAGGAGAGGCAAGGAATATACTAGGGTTTCAAAGATAATTTGGAGATTTTAAGTTCAAACGACAATGTGAGATTTCTAAGGACTTCTGCATGTTCCAGGTAGGTTTATCACACATGTTATAAGCTTGATTTAAGAGTTTAGAATATACTAGAACTTAGGGTTTACTATTCACTCGAGTTTTACAATGATTTCATGTAGGAAATATAAATTTGGGTTAATTGGAAGCATATGATGATAGTATATGTGTTGGATATTTTTGAGAATGTGTATATTCTGTTTTAGACAAAAATATGAAATTGGAATACTCACGGCTATAGGATTTTGTTATTAAAAATCGAAAAATGTACTTGTTAGTTAAGCCTCGAGATATTTTTCAAGTGTCAACTAAAGGAAATTACCCACGTTTTTTTATGAGCAACTGCATTTAATGCATTTAAGTTTAATTATTTGAATCTTGAAATTTACAAATATATATATATATATACATGTATGGTATTAGGCACCGAGAACCTGAACGAAGGATCGAGTAAACATAAGGAGACTTAATAGGAGTGGTTACCCTCCCTTTGTTGTGAGTAAATTTATATAAATAAATAAGTAAATATATACATGCTATATTTATATGTATTGCTTGTGTGTTAAACGAGTGAATTTTTATCATTCAAATGATACTTGAGATGAATATGTTTTCATGTATTTAAATTGAAATTAGGATGCTTTGATTATATGGTATGCTATTAAAATGATTGGATATACATGCTGAAATGGTCGGGGCGGCTTGATTTTAATTAAATGATTTATAATCATTGTTACAAATAATTTGATTTGATTATATCGCATGTATATTGATGAAGTGGCTGGTAAGGCCGGTTATTGATTTATGGCTAGTAGGCTAGTTGTATGGCCTTTGAACCTGTTTATTTATTGTATATACAAAGACGTAGCCTATGGACAGACTTATTGAGAGGCTGCATAAATGAGTGAAGCCGCAGTGGGGTTGGTATTAAGGAGAAAAGCCATGGTAAGCATACTATGTGCTGTGCATATATGTACGGTTATATAGAGACCCTATGGAAAGTCTTGGTGACTTGATAGGAATCCCATGGATTTGACGGATATGACGAGGATAGTCACTCTATCACCAAGTGACTACTCAGGGTCAATGTCAGTGGAACGGGCAATTATTTTATAAAATGCATGCTTTACATTAAATAACCGATTTTACAAAACATGAGAAATAATTTTATGTTTTTATAAGAATGTATTACATATGGTTTTGTGCATGAAAGACTCACTGATGATTTTCGACATTGCCTCGACCAAGTAACAGTCGAGAAAGTATAGCCAACTCGGTTTGGTTGTTTATAATAAATGCAGACTTTTGAATTATTTTATAGTTAATTTTTTTAAATGAACATGTATATATGCATTTTTGAATACATGCGAAGAGAAATCTCGATATCATAAATTTGAAAATGTGTGTGCATGTATATATACCCATTCCTCACTATTACAACTTTCAGGTTAAGCGGTCTAGTACATGCCAAACTAATGGTAGCTTAGAAAGCATTCAGCACTCTGGGTAGGCTTCTCTCGACTCACGTGTATATTTTGTTCCATTGGAATATATTATTTAAATTTAGTAATGAAATTTGTAAACCGAATAGTTTATATAAATGTTTATGTTTGTTCAACATATATAAAATAATTTTTATAATGTTATTTTATAATTTGATAATTGTTGTGGATGAATTGATCATCCATTGATCATGGATGATCAATTCTTTAACAATAATCTCATGGATAAGAATTTCTATTTGTAAATTATTTTCAAGTTTTATGATTTATCGGAAAGTTTTATAGGCTCTCTTGATACATTCTGGGTTTAAAGGTTATATCATAACCTTATTAGAGATATGCCTAGAACCAATCGTGTTATACGGTTCAAGGATATCATTCTATGTATATATATATTTCTTTAATTAATTATAAATTAGTTTACAATTAATAAAATGACATTTATATCATTTTTCATGTCCAGTTACAAATTTATATTGAAGATATAAAATGCAGAATGAGATCCTGTGATATATTACAACGTTAGGACTTTATCTGCAAAGAGTTACAGATATGAGTATAGAGTATCTGATTTAAATACAATCGAATCAGTTTCCAGTTGAGGTAATGTCATATAGGAGTATGACATTACATGAATGGCATATTTAATATTAATAGTTGGGTGATGAGTCTCATGTTACAAGAGTATAAACATGGATAGTGCGTTGAAGAAAGTGTTACTGAACGTGACCAAACGTGATAAATTATATGGGTGATTATCCACAGTCAATAATATGTCACACAGCCGTACTAGTATTCCACAGTCCTTTAACCTGAGGTGTCATGGCTACCCTCTGTACTGAGATACATCATTCACTTGTATATATAGTATCGGGCTAGCCATGCCTGGTGAAAGAAACTTGTTGGCAATGTATATAAGTGTATGATGACAGGTGATGACTAAAATGGAATCTACTGGCTTAGATGTTAGAGCTTGAGATCTTAGGTAGAACTGTCATACGCGGGAATAAAGTCTTTGACCAAAGCATGTATATTCGGAAAGGTGTTTTGCGGATTTATGAATCATATATATGATTAAGGTTCGATTCTTATGATTGAGTTAGGAGTTTAACGATACTATGACCCAAAAATGATTGGAAGTCAATAACAGAGGGACTTTACTATATGTACATATGACTATATGGGTTTATTCAATATTTCTTCATCTATGTTTGGGGGTCATGACATCTTGCTAGAGGTCACTCATGATCATTGGAAACTTTTATTATAAAGAGTTGTAGTAAGAGATACAAAAGAATTCGTAACCACCTATGTCCAACTCATAATGAATCTAAAGGTTCACACATATTAGTCGATTATTTGATGATGATGGTAATTGCTATTGTACAATAATCATTAATTGGTTAATAATATTGTACCGATACTTTAATCAAATAGCAATTTGATTCTTTATTATAAAGAATATATATCCAGACTAGGACGCGCTAGCACTCATATGTATGAGAGAAGTTTCGGTTAATTATGGGATAACGTAAATATTATTTACGGATATTATTATATTTATATATATATAGATATATTACTTAAATATTGATTAAAGTAATAATAAAATAATAAATATCTTATGTATTGATTATATATATATATCAATTTCTCTCTCTTATTAAAACATGGCCTTTTACATTTATTTGATAAATTAAAAGAAGCCAAATGGGTTGTCGATGGAGGGGTGATCAAATTTGATTTAAGAAATGCAAATGACTCATGAATGCATTTAATTCATTTGATGAATTGGATGCAAGGTGTCATTAACGTTGGTAGAGATCAAATTTGATTTGAGAAATGCAAATGACTCATGAATGCATTTTAATTCATTTGATGAATTAGACGCAAGGTGTCATTAATGTAGGCGGAGATCAAATTGGATTTGAGAAATAAAAAGCCATAAGTGTTAAATGGATATTATTGCATTAGATGCAACAGCTTCTCCACAAGAAACCGAAGGTGTCATCTTCCTTATTCTCTTTGTAATTTCCTTAAAGAAGGATTTTGTGTATTTAGTTGTGAACCAAAAATAGAAGAGAGAAAAAAAGGGAAGCTAGAAAGAAAAAGTTTGGTTAAGCTTGGTGAAGCTCAAACCTAGAGCTTGAAAATCCCACAAAGAAGTCGAAACTATCGTCGCCAATTAGACGTGTGGATACACCTGGAGGCAAGTGTAGAGTTAGACTTGCTGTTCTGGATTGCAAATCAAGAAGTATGACTTCATAACTTCATGTTTAAATTTGAAAAAGTTTTAAATTCAAAAACATGCATGTGTACATGTCTAGATCTATGGGAGACCTTTCCGCATGTCCGTGAGATGGGCATGGCTTCCTTGTAGCGGTCGCACGGCCGAGAATTGATCTCGCTCGTCACGCTTCTGCTGCGGCATTCATAATTTTTCATTCAAGTGATATCAAAGCATTAAATATGTATGTTTAAAATGTATGTTTTAAAATATGTGTTAAGAAGTTGATTATGTTCATAAAATGTTTGTTGTGGCCTTGGAAATTGATAATATGGAATAATCATTAAATATGCTCTTAATGTTATTATATGATAATAATATGTTTAAAAGCATAATAATTTGATTTGTTATGTTTTTAAGTATATATATATGTATATGTGTGTGTGTGCTAATGCAATATATTAATTTGATTAAATTTTGTGTTAATATGTGTATATATATATATATATA
>JAXCLQ010026593.1:0-28717 GCA_035584115.1 Cedrela odorata
AATGGATATCGAATCACCTCAACTGCTGCCACAGAGGATCAAGCTGCATTTATACTTAGTTCAACCAAGAGGAAATCCCAAGACATAATGCAGGAAACTCTGCGGACATCTGCTTTTCCTTGTACCCATGTCAAGGTGCATCTAAACCGCATAATCCTAAATTCTTCATTTCTTGGGGATTGTTTTGCATTGCAATGTCTGATGATCTGATGCCATATTCTTTGGCATTTGATATGTGTTTATGTGCCACATAGCCACGTTTTTGGAACTTCTAAAATTGACATGAATTGTGAGATGAGAATCAATTTCTTTGGTGATGGTTGGGCTAGTGATCCTATAGCAATAGAGCTTGTCACGAGAATGATGTATAAAAATCCTTGTTAGACAGGACATAGTATATCCATGTATGTAGAACTGTGGAAGTTCTCAACCTCCCATCTCGCTCCCAAAACGCTATCTTACTGCTTTATAGTTTCTGCTATTCTTGTGGCTATGACATGGTAATGCAAACTAGGAGTTATACTTTCATTGCATCAGTTCAGGAAAAAGAAATGTCCTTACCTATAACCAAAGACTAAGCTCCACTATTTTAGTCTTTATGTATTGGGTGCTATTTTCACTGTTGGAGTAAGTTTTGTCTACGAAGAAATTATTAACCTTGTGTCAATAATCGGGATAAAGAAAATAATGTGGCTAGCATCAAAGCACAGTTATAAAGAAATCTTATACTGCTTGGCTTCAGGGTAGTTTTGTTCCTGTTAACCAACTAACATGGGCATTGCCCTTCTAAAGGAGTTTGTGATATATGCTTTGCTTATTTATTATTTCCAGTTTTCTGCCCCTCTTGTATTTTAGAATTCTTTATTGTTTCTATTTAGCTTCTGAATTGACCTACCCTCATTTCTTTAATATCCTGTTTTGTATGTTTACTATGTGTGGAGCGCCTAAATTATGCAAGTGCTTCCATTAATGCTGGAAAAAAGTGTACTGTTCTGATCTTTTAAGTTTGTTATTACTAAGGAAATAGACATTTTGGGGAGTAAATACTAGTGGAAATAGTTTGAGCTCCTAAACTTTGTCATAAGTGCACAAGATTATTAACAAGATCCCTTTGTAAACACTTGAGCTGGGCATTGACTGCCATAAGGCAGAGCCCTCAGACACTGTTGTAATTGTTTTCTGTTTGTACAGATTATTATTGGAAATTTTCAAAATGTAGTGGCAGTTTTTGTCAAATACTTTTTGTCATAGCAGATGATTTTTATTTATTTTTATGCATTTGCCCATATGACAGGATAAATGGTCAAAGAATCTGTATATTGCATCAATCTGCTACGGGAGAACGGTATCTTGAAATTTGGTATTGGGAGGAGAAACTGCGTGTACCAATCAAATGCAGGTAGGCTTTCCCAGTCTAATTCCGCAAGTAATATATCATAGTTTAATGGCCTTTATATATATGGTGATTGGTGACGAGTTTCTGTTCTGTCAATATCATCTCAACTGTCTCTCCTTACATTGTTTTGTATGGATTATATATATTGTTTCTTACCCACCTATTATGCATTAGGAAGCAGGACATCATGATCAATTGCAAATCTACTTGCTGCATGAAGTGTGTGTGTGTTTGTGCCTTAGTGTTCTTGTATTCTGTGACTCAATTTGCTCTATTGCTCAGATGAAAAACCCTTAGGTCCGTAAGATCAATGGCTAAAATGCTCTGGGTTCTAAGCTGTTTAGGATATTCAAATGCAGATGATGCAATCTCACTAATTAAACCGTTAAATTATATTTGCACCTTTAGAATATGAAAATGTTTCATGTCCGAAGAGCAAAGCACAGGAATTTGCTGAGTTCTATTGTTGTCGCCATTATTTCCTAACTTTATCTATGTCCATATGAAGTTCTCAAACATTATTATTATAATGGAATAACATCTAGAATTGTGCTTTGAAAGTAAGTGCATGGAATTAGTCTATTTGTGTTGTCACCATTATTTTCTAAATTAGCTATGCCTCTATTGTATGCTTCCAGATTGGTTTGTAGTTGATACTCAGGGACGAGGAATTCCTACATCTTCTTGAGGTCACTTTTATGGAGAATGTATTGAGAGCCTTGAATTGGTCAACATACAATTTCCCACTGAAAGATTTTGTACATTGTGCGACCCTTCATTTTAGTATTGGTTCCAGAAGGCTCTGCTCGTTGATTGAAGACGAAGACCTCTTCAGGCGTTTGAAGTGTAAAAAGGTTGTCAAATTAAAACTGGATTTGAGAGGGTTCAGAAAGTGGTTCTCTTAAATCTATGATTATCATGAGACTGTCATTGGTGTAATCGGTTTCCCTGATATAAATTGTCATATAACACTACTAACAATGTGATAAGAACTTGTCCGAGGCATTACTTGGGGATATTCTGTGGATTGATTTATGCACTTGGGTTCTCGGCAAAAATTAGTATAGCTGAGCAGTGTAAACGCTGTTAAGGGCGTATAGCCGCAAATGACTGATTATTCCATGTGTCATCACAATTGACACAAGAAAAATGAGAGACAATGTGGATACTTTATAATATATTGCAGACGGGTTTGTAAGTAATAGTTGTTTTGTTTTAATCAATCAATGCATCTGCTAGGAAATGGTTGTCTTAATCAATCAATGCAGATGCTAGGAAATGGTTGTCTTAATCAATCAATGCTCTTCTTATTAAATGTTTGTTTGGTAT
The DNA here is from genome assembly GCA_035584115.1 of Cedrela odorata. Lineage (NCBI taxonomy): Eukaryota > Viridiplantae > Streptophyta > Magnoliopsida > Sapindales > Meliaceae > Cedrela > Cedrela odorata. The sequence continues at coordinate 2,726 of JAXCLQ010026593.1, forward strand.
CAACGCATCGAAGGGCTTGAAAGTAATAGTTGAGAAGTCGTACTGAAGCTGGAAATAGAAGAACCAGAAATAGTAGATAACATGGTTGAAGTCAATTTGTGGCAGAAGAAGGAAGAAATTAATAGTATGGCTTTGGCTTGGTGGTGGGACAGTTTGGAATCAATCAAGTTTCCAACTTTAGTGTCTAATCGAAATGGGATGAGATCGGGCTTCGATTCTCTATCATCTTTAAAAGGTTGGGACTGTTTGACGTATATGGGGCCGATTGAAGACGATAGGTTTGTTAAAAAGTAGGTAATTTCGTTGTTATGCCACTAAAACACTGCAGTCCACTTAATAGCACAGATGGGTTATTTTATTGGTCGAACATTAAGTGAGCAAATTCATGTAGTTTAATATAATTATTTTTAATTTTTTTACTGTATTTTTATATGAAACTTAAACAACCCTTGCTCGAATTGTAGGATTATTATTATTATTTTTTTTTCACAAAACTCGAAAAAATTAAATTAAATTATATAAAATCTAAAAAAGAGGGCAAAAGAATAGTACATTTCTCATATATAAATAAAGGTATTTTGAATATTAAGTTGGTAATTGTCAAAATATAAAGACAATATAAAATCAACCCATGATTATGTGCGATGTGATCCACTCATATCCATGTCATGTTTTGTTGGTTATATAAAAATCATCAATGCAAAAGTCGATTTTTGGCTTAATTTACTTGGTCAAAATAAGTATAATCCTATTTGAAACTCTATTGAACTTTTTTATTGGCAAGCCAAGGTAGACCATTCGATCTATCACTCTTATATACTATATACCATGGTCCATGTTATGTGTATTTATGTTATTCTGCACGTGGTATTCTCATTCTCTAATCTCTTTAACTCTGAGTGTCTAACAATAACATAGGGATCCCAATTCCCAAAGCTTCAGTAGCAATGGACGTCAGAAAATGGTGCAACTCAGGCAGCAGAACCATTCGATTGGGACACTGCTGTATCAAAACTAGCACTGTAAACTCACCGTCGTCCGTTGTCGCAGCAAACAAGTTGAGATGGAAGGTTCTGTGGTTGAAATTAAAGAAAGAGCAAAGGAAGATGCTGGAGTCTCCAGCAAATTCTGTGCAGATTCCGTATGATCCCCACACTTACTCGCAGAATTTTGATCAAGGGTTTGCACGGGATGAGCTTGATAACCTCTCGAGATCTTTCTCTGTTCGTTTTGCTGATCCTTCCAGGATCTTTCTCATGAAAACACAAGTGTGATAGATGGAAGAAATTAAATATACCAGTTTCGAACTTGGTTGGTCTGTATTATTAATTGTTCTTCGTTTAAGTAAAGTTTTCTAGTAGTGTTCAAATGTTTGGTTAGTGATTAATTTGGACAAATTTAGCATGCATGATCTATCACTACTCGTTGCCTTGCAATCTACCATGGTGCTTTTTCTTGATGATCTCTTGAGCTTGTCCTTTCCCTTTTGATTTAATCTTGTAAGCTGCCGGAGGAGAGAGGTTGAGATTAAAAAACAGACAAGGAACAAAAATGAACATTTAATTAACTTCATTAAATGCAAAATTGGTTACTATATACTGTTTTTGGTCTTTAAAATTAATCCGTGTTCTTGCATTCTTACAGGATCCAAGTGATTAGTGATTGAGTTTAAGATTAAGACTTTAATTAGTATCCAATTAATAGAATACAAGTTAGGAAAGCGAGATTGTTCTTGTGCAGCTTTTTACTTTATTCACCACTACGATAAAAGATGATTCGGTCTGTAGAGATCGAGATTCTCTATACCCATGTGAAGGACAAGACAATCCATTAATCTCCGAAGGAAAGGAATCTTATTGCCATTGTTTAATAATTAATTTGCTTGATATTGAAGGGCAAAGGCACGCTGTGCATTAATGTGCCGTCAAGTGTTGTCATTGACGGTCTGCTGATTTTAAGTTTTGAGCCATGATTAATTGATTGGCCCGACAAGCAAAACAATGCTAATGATCTGACATTTCATGATCAGTAGATGGTATATCAATCTTGTGTTGCAGCAGTCCATGATTTAAGTATGATTAAAGCTTTGATTATAAGTGAGAAGTAGTTAATGAATTAGTTAAACTTTAGTTAACTTGGGAAGAGACTTGAGTTTGCATCAAAGTTTGAGAGGGAAACCCACATGGGATGTCATGTAGTATACTGTGATACATCTCCATCGACCTATGTATGAATCTCAACCATTACATTGCAGAAACGTTGGTATCTGGGCAAGTCTGTGTCTTCTCAAAAGTTATTGTTTTACTTGTAATAAAGGACTCTTACGTGTAGCGGCAAGAGTAATTTCTCCATTTGATGACCGATTAGAGCAGACAAATACTGGTAACCACCACCATTTAACTCAAGCTCTATCTGGTGAATGAAAACTGTCATTAACTACTAACTAGTTAGCTTAGCCATCTTCTTTTGCACAACACCAATTCACTATCATTTCATCTGTGTCATCTAGTAGTAGTGGTGATAAATGGTTGCATTTCAGCATCTCATATCAATGAACATTTAATTTTGTCATGAATTTTTACATTTAAATTCGCATTAACATTAGTTCAAACTTTAGGATACTTGAATTGATTTTATCTCTATATAAAAATAAATAAATAAATAAATATCGAATTTTCTTCTAACAAATTTTAAGAATTAGATATATCAAATTTACCCCAAAATATATATTTTAAATGACATAATATTAATTATATATATAATAAATAATTATAAAAATTTATTATGCAATATATATATATATATAATTTTATTGAAAAAATTATAAAGAAGTCTCTCGATTGGGATTATTGTGAAAGAGTTTACAAACTATGTCCTATTTGTTGTTTTATAAAAAATTACGAACTAATATGTCATTATGTCAAAAGTAAAATGCAAAATAAGGGTTAGTCTACTATATATCTAATGAACTGTAAATTTAAAATTTTCAACTTTTCCGCTAACAATATTAAGTTTTTTTGTTAACTATTTCAATTTTTATATTTTATGTTTTAAGTTTTTTTTTTGTTGATTATTTCAACTCTTCCATTAATTGTTTCAAATTATTTATTGCATATTTTAACTTTTGTATTTGTAAATGGATGTTAGTTTTTCTGAGAAGGAAGAGAGTAGTTGTTTGTGCCACATCAAAAGATAAACGACAAAATTGCTTTTGTAAAATGACAACGTTTACTCTATTCGCCCATGTCGTCTTTCCTCTAGACGCAAACATAACTAAATCGATAACGCAAAAATTTCTAAAGTAATCATATTTTAAATTCTGTTTACATTTATGACTAATTTTAAATTATTTTTACTAAATGAACTAATTTTATAAAATTTAGATAATTTTACTCTCACTACTTAACTTTAAAATGCACTACAGTGCCCACGCTACAGTACGCTCATATCATTTGTACTAGCATTACAATGAGCTTGTGTCATCCATACTAACACTATAGTACACTCGTGCCATTCACAATAACCCTACAGTATTCCTGTGTTACAATGCGCTCGTATCATCTACACTAGCACTACAGTTGTTTGTGTCATTTGCACCAGCTTTATAGTACCCGCACTATAATGCTCACTATATTCTTTATTTTTTAATAATAATTTTATAAAATTTACAAATTAATTTTTTTAATTTTTAATTTCTTTATTTTTTAAAATTAATTTTATCACTTTATTAATAATTTTTATTTTTAATTTTCATCTCTATATAAAAATAAAAAATATTGAATTTTCTTCAAACAAATTTTAAGAATTAGATATATCAAATTTATATGTATAGTAGACTAACCCTTGTTTTGCATTTTAATTATAAAAATTTATTATCCAATATATATATGTAATTTTATTAAAAGAATTATTAGGAAGTCTACCGATTGCGATTATTGTGAAAGAGTTTACAAACTATGTCCTATTCGTTGTTTTATAAAAAATATGGACTTATATGTCATTATGCCAAAATTAAAATGCAAAACAAGGGTTAGTCTACTATACATTTAATGTACCGTACATTTAAAATTTTCAACTTTTTCGCTAACAATTTGAAGTTTCAAATTTTGCGTTAATTATTTCAATTTTTGTATTTTATGTTTCAAATTCTTTTTATTGAGTATTTCAATCGTTTCAAATTATTTATTACATGTTTTAACTTTTGTGTTTGTAAATAGATGTTAGTTTTTACGTCGAGGAAGACAGTTGTTGTTTGTGCCACATTAGAAGATAAACGACAAAATTGCATTTGCAAAATGACAGCGTTTGCTCTATTTGCTCAGGTTGTCTTTCCTTTAAACACAGATAGAACCAAATTAGAAAAATCACACACAAGAAACACTGTACAGTAGACATCATCTTCATTTTTTCCAGGGCCAAGGTTTATGGTTTTCTTCCTTAAAAAAAATTCCCCACCCTTCTAAATTATTCAAGAGAACATCATCGTTTCACCTAACATTTCCAGCATGGCGACCAAGATATCCATCAGAACGGACAGAGTCGAGAAATTCTTCGATGATCTGGAGGCATAAAAAAGGATTCTATCCTTGTACATGCAGCTGTTTACATCACTAACCTCTGTTGAAGACCAAGATTGCAGTAGCAGTCTTGTTTGGAATTCAATAGATAGTCCATTCAAAGAAAAAGCATGAATGCAGCCAACAAAAAGAGCCCATCATCATCAGCTTGCACTCAAGCAATTACTCTTGGCTATCAAGCAAAACAGAGCACTGCCTTGCTATTTATTTTCTAGCCAAACATTACCTTAGCTTATCAATGTGACATGTTCTTGTTACTACTGTAAATAGTACAACTACCATTTTAGCCTCCTCACAAAAATGAGCTGTAATTCTCTAGGGTTTTATCCTTTGTCTAGAATAGTTATGCATGAATGGTTGTAATACTTTTTAAGGAAATAAATTTTCTACTTTCTCTTTATCGGTTGCCATTGTTGCTTTCTTAATATTTTGACTTAGTATCAGAGCAAACAAGTTGCCAAATAATGGCAAACAATGCAATACTCCTAAGCCTTGCAACAAATACATCAATCACCACTCAAATATTGTCATTGGCAAACGTTTCCTTTACTACTCCATTAAAACTGGATAGAAGTAATTATTTAATCTGGAAAACATAGATCTTGCCAACAATTCGTGGTAATGATCTAGAGGTTTACATAGACAGGTCTAAGCAAATTCGAAGCACTCACATTACCACTCTTGATGATTCTTCAAGTGTGATTATCACTCAAAATTCTGAACACCTACAATGGAGGAAACAAAACTAGCTCTTCCTTAATTGGCTTCTCTCAATTGTCAGTGAAAGTGTTCTTCCTTCACTGACCAATTACAACACATCAAGGGACCTGTGGGAGGTTATTTCAAAAATGTATTCTTTTCAGTCTTATGCTTGTGTCATGTAGTTGAAGAACCAAATCCAGACCATAAAGAAAGGATCACAGCCAGAGTTATCGGTACCGTACCAATACTGAGTGTATTAGTTGGTACGCTTTGTTTCGATCTTTAAACAGAGCAAACACATCACTGTTTCATTTCATCATTTGCTTTGCTCGATACTGTCCTAATTCGTCCGTTTCGTTATATTTCACTTGTATTGCCCAAAATTTTGTTCTTTGATCCGGTACTGATAACCTTGTTCTTGAGAGCTTTGCAAAGGAATTGATCAACCTGATTCACAGCATTCTCAGAAACTTTCTCTAATGCCACCGAGGAATTGGAGCCCGAAACGGCATTAGTGTGGTCTTCGTGTGCGTTGGAATCAAGGTTTGATCAAGAAAAGAGACCCAATCGACTCATGGTGGCATTTAAATCTGCGACCTCCCATGACTTGAGGGCTCCGAGATCCTCCGCTAGAGAGCCCTCCATCAATCGAGTCTATACAGAGAGAAATCTCGAGAAACAGAAATTAAGGTTTTTGATTTGCAAAAAAGAGACAGAAAATATTTCTAGAGATAGAGACTCTTCCTAATTTTTTTAGTGAGAGAAAGTATCATCATCAACAACACATTACAACACCCAAATGTCTCAAAATCATCCAATTTTTCCTTCAACAATCTCTTCTACTACTTCTACTACTACTAAGGAAACAAGTAACTTTGTATTTTTGTATTTCAATTGCCTTTTTTGTCTCTCGTCTTTTCTATTCTTTCTTTGTGTACAACTTTTTAGCTTCTGAATCACCTAAAATCTCTACTTGTTTCCTTAGATCTTTCCTATTTTCTTCGATTTTGCGCAAAATGGTGATATGGATATAGTTTGTTTTCTTGAATTGAGCTGAAAATTTACTTTTTTTTGCTTGGGAGTTGAAAATGGTGATTTAGGTATAGTTTGTTTTCTTGAATAAAGCTTCTGATTGCTATGGTACTTTATGTTCTTAGGTGGGTTGTGAAAATTACATCAATATATTACTATTGGTGTTTGGTTTGTAGTTTTGCGTGAAGTCTTAGAGTAGCAAGATGGGTTCTAGATTCCTATCTCTTCAGCTCAGTAATGGCCTTTACATATCAGGCCAGCTTGAGCAGCTCAGAGAAAGGATGCTTATAATGAGTTTAGTAGCCATGTCTACAATGTGTTAGCTTGACAATGGTTTGGATTAAATATTTAGTTGCTTAATGTATTGAATTTAATCTTATTTATTTTATATTTGAAAATTTTATATGGTTTATGAATATTTGATATTTTAATATAAATGTATTACGTTTAATTTTATTTTAATATTTTTCATATATATATATATATGTATATAGATTAAAAATATTTCAAAAATGCCGATAAATTTGAAACGGTACACTGAAATCTACCGATATCGGAAGAAAAACAGTATGTCTTCCAGTATGGTACTAATAACTTTGATCAAAGCCCATGACTGACTACTTCACCAAAATAAGAACATTGGCTAATGCATTATCCATGTCTGGTAAATTTATATTATAAGCAGATTTGATTGAATATATTCTAAGAGCTCTCGGATCTGAATATGATCTTGTAGTGGCCAACATAACCTTAAGGATGAATTCACTTCTTCTTGAATATGTTTATGGAGAGATTCTTATATTGGAAAGCAAGCTTGAACAAAATCATGTGACGAGAAACCCCCTTGAACATGAAGCCAAGGAAACCCCACGAAAGAGAACTAACCCCAAGAACCTTACATGATTTTTGTAAAAACAAAATCCTTCCAAGATCTACGCAAACCCTCAAGGAACCTGCTCTTGAAAACCCTTATAAAATTCCAATAGTCTTTTACTAGCAAGAACGCCACAACGATTTCCACTCCTTTGATAAGTTATTTGTTCAATCATTGAACAAGAAGAATCACTCTTTTCACAACATACAAATTTACTTGAAATCGTGTTTTTTTTTCATTAATGACATATAATGTGTTTAAATAGTTTTTTTTACAAGAAACCTTAATAGGATGCAAAGACTAAAATAATTCCTAAGCTAAAAAAACTTAATTTCATGCACGGGCTTTAAAATATAATATTAAAGTTCAACCCATGACTCCAAAACATGAAATAACTTTAAACATAAAATATAAATCAGGCTCTTCCTCACAGTTAGGCTTGATCTTATAATATTTAGGTCAAATGAATCAGTCTAGGACCCTCCTCTATGAAGTTCATATGTTGTATGTCTGCTCCTTTCATTTGATTAGTACATTCGGCCATCATGTGCTGGGCTAGGCATGCCATTGCCTCCTTATTCTTCTTTTCTTTTTGTCTTGTAATAGGTCAAGCTAAAACATGTAACGGATCACTCTTTTTAACCGTATCTCTACCCTTCTTAGGTTCTTCTTGTGCTGTTTAGATCACATCATTTCCTCATTTTTCGAAAGGATTCATCCTCGAATCAGCACTTACATCAAAAGGAGATAAGTCAGAAACGTTAAATGTAGCAGACACATTATACTCACCTGGAAGATCTAGCTTGTATGCATTATCATTAATCCTCTCTAAAACTTGAAAAGGACCATCTTCTCTAGGTTGTAGCTTATATCTATTTTGTGATGAGAATCTTTCCTTTCGCATGTGTAGCCAAACCTAATCACCAAACGCAAACACCATACGTTTTCTTCCTTTATTAGCATGAGTAGCGTACTGTTCATTCTTTCTTTGTATGTGCTATCATATTTTTTCATGAATCTGCTTAACCAACTCAGCCTTTCATTTACCATCTAAGCCAACACACTCATCAACAGGCAAAGGAAATAAATCCAATGGGGTTAGTGGCTAAAACCAGTAAACAATTTCAAATGGTGAATAAGATGTAGAAGAATGAATGCAATGATTATATCCAAATTCAATAAAAGGCAAACACTCTTCCTAAGTCTTCAAATTCTTGGTGACAATAGTGCATATTAACTGAATCAAAATTCTATTAACCACCTCTGTTTGTCTATCAGTCTGAGGATGACATGTAGTAGAATATAAAAGTTTGGTTCCTAATTTACCCTATAAGACTTTCCAAAAGTAACCAAGGAACTTGACATCTCTGTCTGACACTATACTTCTAAGAATCCCATGGAATTGTACTATCTTTCTAAAGAACAAATTAGCAATGATAGTGACATCATCAGTCTTATGGCATACAATAAAATGTGTCATTTTGCTAAATCTATCAACCATTACAAAAATGGAATCTCTTCCCTACTTAGTCCTAGGTAATCCTAACACAAAATCTATAGATGTATCTACCAAAGGCTCACTAGGTACTAGTAAGGGGTATACAATCCATGATGCATTACCCTAAATTTGGTCTTCCTACAAGTTAGACATCTGTCACAAATAAGCCCGACATCACGCTTCATTTTAGGCCAATAAAAATGCTAACAAAATTAGAGTATGGGCTTGGACCAACCATAGGTAGATTTTAGCCAAAATTCGAGGACTAATCATTTTGAAGAGAGGAGGAATGATGGAATCCAAAATGCTTCTGGAATTCAAGATGCTTCACAAGTTGATTAAGTTATTCAAGTTCTGTTACAAGATAAAGAATAGCTTTGGTGCATGTTCTACAAGTCATTGAAGCCCAAGTCTAAGAGCGAAGACATGAAGGTATATGCGGCTACATTGTATTCTACATATAGGCTTGATGTAATTTTATTTAATTGTTTTAGTTTATATTATTGTTATGTTAATGGGCTGGTACAACCATAGCACTTAGTCTTGCCTCTTTAAGGTATTTAATGGATTTATGCAGCCATTGTATCACTAATATGATAACGTTTCTTCCCGGTTTTCCTATACCATTAAAGATGGTGACTTCCTTGGGAAGTTTGGTTTTACTCATTGGGTCGCTCCCCCACTTTTGTTAGAGCCTCAATATTTGAGATTCTCATTCCTATTCTCTTTTTTTTTTGAGATGAGCAACACCACTGACCGAGGTTGTGAAGAAGCTAGTGAGTTTTCAATGGGGTAAAGAGTAAGAGAGCACCTTTCAGATTTTAAAGGAGAGATTGTGCAATGCACCAATATTGGCGTTGCCAAATTTTGATGTGATATTAAGATTGAGTGCGACGCTTCAAGCATAGGCATTGGAACAGTGCTGAAGCAAGAGAAAAGGCCTATCGCTTATTTCAGCGAGAAATTGAATGGGGTAGCATTGAAATACCCTACATATGATAAAGAATTATATGAGCTCATGAGAGCATTGGAGACTTGGGATCATTACTTATGGCTTAAGGTGTTTGTCATACACACATATTATGAACCCTTGAAACACCTTAAGGGGCAAGGAAAGCTAAACAAGCGCCATGTGAAGTGGATGGAGTTCAAAGAAACATTTTCATATGTGATTTGCTATAAGCAAAGTAAAGAAAATGTAGTTGCGGATGCCTTGTCACACAAGTATGTTTTACTTACTTTATTAAGTGCGAGAATGCTTATGTTTGAATTTATTAAGGAATTTTACCCATGTGATACTGATTTTGCTGAAAATTATGCTGCATGTGAAAAGTCTGCATTTAATAAGTTCTATAAGCATGAAAGATTTTTGTTTCAAGAAAATAAGTTATGCATTCCTGTTTGTACTATGCATGAATTACTAGTTAGGGAAGCGCATGGAGGAGGCTTAATAAGATATTTTGGTATTAGTAAGACCCTAGGGACTTTAAGTGAACATTTTTATTGGCCTAAAATAAAACGTGATGTCAAGCATATTTGTGACAGATATCTAACTTGTAGGAAGGCTGAATTTAGGGTAATGCCTCATGGATTATATACGCCTTTGCCAGTACCCAGTAAGCTTTAGGTAGTTATATCTATGGATTTTGTGTTAGGACTACCTAAGATTAAGCGGGAAAAAGATTTCATTTTTGTAGTGGTTGGTAGATTTAGCAAGATGACACATTTTATTACTGACCTATTCTTTAGAGAGATAGTACGACTCCATGGGATTCCTAAGAGTATAGTGTCAGACAGAGATGTCAAGTTCCTTAGTCACTTTTGGAAAGTCTTGTGGGGTAAATTAGGAACCAAACTTTTATATTCTACTACATGTCATCCCTAGACTAATAGACAGACAGAGGTGGTTGATAAAACTTTGATTCAGTTATTACGTACTATTGTCACTAAGAATTTAAAGACTTGGGAAGAGTGTTTGCCATTTAAAATTGTTTACAAGTTTCAGCCACTAACCCTATTGGATTTATTTCTTATACCTGTTGATGAGTATGTTGGCTTAGATGGTAAACGAAAGGTTGAGTTGGTTAAGCAGATTCATGAGAATATGAGAGAACATATAAATAAAGAATGAATAGTACACTACTCATGCTAATAAAGGAAGAAAACGTGTGTTTGCGCCTGGTGATTGGGTTTGGCTACACATGTGAAAAGAGAGATTCCCATCATAAAGGAAATCCAAACTACAACTTAGAGGAGATGGTCCTTGTCAAGTTTTAGAGAGGATTAATGATAATGCATACAAGCTAGATCTTCTAAGTGAGTATAATGTGTCTGCTACATTTAACGTTTCTGACTTATCTCCTTTTGATGTAGGTGCTGATTCAAGCACGAAACCTTTCGAGGAGGGAGAGAATGATGTGATCCAGATAGTACAAGGAGATTCTAAGGAGGGAGGAGATACGGTCAAAAGAAGTGATCCATTACATGTTTCATTTGGGCTTATTACAAGATAAAGAGCAAAGAAGATTAAGGAGGCAATGGCAGGCGTAACCCAGCACATGATGGCCGAATGTACTAATCAGACGGGAGGATCAGACATGCAACGTATAAACTTTATAGAGAATGGTCATAGACTAATTTATTTGACCCAAATATTAGAAGACCAAGCCTAGATATGAGGAAGAGCCCAATCTATATTTTATGTTTTGGTGTCATGGGCTGAACTTTAATATTATTTTTTAAAGTATATGCATGAAATTAGGATTTTTTTTTTGGCTTAAGGATTATTTTAGTCTTTGCATCTTATTAGGGTTTCTTGCGAAAAGCTATTTAAACACATTATGAGTCATTAATGGAAAAAAAAAAACCTGATTTCAAGTAAATTCGCATGTTGTGAGAAGAGTAATTCTTCTTGTTTAGTGATTAAAACTTATCAAAGGAATGAGAACCTTTTTGGCATTCGTACTAGCAAAAGACTATCGAGATTCTACAAGGGTTTTCAAGGGCAAGTTTCTTAGGGGTTTGCATAGATTTTGGAAGATTTTGTTATTACAAAAATCATGATTCGAGGTTCTTAGGCTTAATGATGTGATCCAGACAGTATAAGGAGAACCTAAGGAGGGAGGAGATACGGTCAAAAGGAGTGATCCATTACATGTTTCAGTTGGGCCTATTACAAGACAAAGAGCAAAGAAGATTAAAGAGGCAATGGCAGGCCTAGCCCAGCACATAATGGTCGATTATACTAATCAGATGGGAGAAGCAGACATGCAACATATGGACTTCATAGAGGAGGGTTTTAAACTGATTCATTAGACCCAAATATTAGAAGACCAAGCCCAACTGTGAGGAAGAGCCCATTTTATGTTTTATGTTTTAAGTTATTTCATGTGTTTGTGTTATGGGCTGAAATGAATACTTACTTCTAAAACCGTTATGTATAACCTTCTTTTCAAACTGCCAAGGCCTGTCAAAAGAATGTGGCTTGCATGCATAGGCACTACATCACATAAAACCTCATCTGTATAAGGCCCAATAGTGAAGTTCAACAACACCTGCTTAGTCACTTTGACTTCTCCGCACTCGTTCAATCACTGCAATCTACATGTCTTGGGATGTTTCTAATAAGCTAATCCGAATCTCTCTACCAAAGCTGTACTAGCTACATTAGTGCAACTATCCCCATCAATAATCATACTACAAGACCTCCGTTCACATGACACCTAGTATGGAATATGTTCTCTCTACTGCTCAGTCTCATATTCTCTAGCTTGAGCACTCAATGTTCATCTAACAATTAATAAGAGGTTATCTAATGAGAAAGTTGCTCCCTCATGATTACTAACATCCTCTAAAACATACATCTCATCCTCTACTTCACCATCTATGGAATTTATATCACCATCAGCCTTCATTACTAGCGTTCTCTTGTTAGGGTATTGTGATGCATAATATCCTATACCCAAACACTTAAACAATTTATCTCATTGGATTATAGTGCTATGACCTCAAACTTAACCTTAACTGTGTTTGATTCCACTTCTTTTTCTTTATCGCTCTCGGTCTTTGGTTTATCATAACCTCCATCCCTCTTTTCCATACTAGACCACTTCCCCTTCCAATCAGAAGTGTTTTGTGATGCATATCTAGATGAAGAATTCTTTTTCAATTGTCTTTCTATCTTCATTGCCATGTGTAGCATATCCTCCAACTCCATATAATGATGCTGCTCAACTACAATCGTAATCTCCTTATTCAGCCTACCTAAGAACCGAGCCATAGTGGCTTCTTTATCTTCTACCACATTCGACCTAATCATTGCTACTTCCATCTCAGTATGGTAGTCCTCAACACTCTTCGAGCTTTGGTATAGATGTTGTAGGTTCTGATATAGCTCTCGGTAGTAATGGCTGGGAATAAATCTCTTATGCAAAAGAGCCTTCAATTCAGCCAAAGTCTCAATAGGCCGCTTATTGTTTCTCCTTCTATTGGAAACCAATTGATCCCACCATATCATAGCATAATCTGTGAACTCAATAACTGCCAATTTCGTCTTCTTTTCATCTGAATAATAGTGGTGGTCGAAGATTAGCTTTATCTTCTTTTCTTACTCCGTTTCTGCCTTGGAAAAATGAAATCTTTATTTTTATATTGCCTAAATCATCATCCAACTTATCTTTCCTACCATAATTCCTTCTTCTATACTCTTTCCTACCATCATAAGCTCTCTCATCATGGTCATGTCTATCTTCATATCTCCAGTTTTCCCTTCTGTAATCTCTTCTTTCTGCCCTCCTATAGTCTCGCCTATTGTTAAATCTTCTGTCCCTCCTATCAAACCTCCTTTCATTTCTCCTACCTCTCGACCTATACCCATCCTCATCATCATCCTTACCGCGATCTTCAAGCTCATCTAAGTTATTCTCTGCCTCAAACTCATCAAATGGTGCTCTCGGCTATTGTTGCCCTATTGGTATTTGCCTAGAATGCTGTGGCTCCACAAACCCCCTCTGAGCATTAGTCAATTAAACACTTGCTATTTCCCTAGAAAGCTTCTCCAAGGTAATGTTCATGTTCTCCATCATATCCATAAACGTCTTGTCTAAGGCATCAAGGCTGTCGGAAAGACCCAATTCTTTCTTAGCCATCTCAACAAATAGGTTAGTAACAACAAGAAAAATAATAAATAAAAAAAAGAATTAACAACCAATGTTTAATCCTAGCTAGCAAAATACCACAAGAATCTTTAGGTGTTAGGGTATCAAGTAGAAGTATAATGACTTAAGAGGCAAATACGAAACTCAATCAAAGAAAACATATACCTAAAGATTTTCTTTTAATCGGTATACAATTTTAGGAGAATTTTTTTTGGCGTCAATAGAAATTTTGATGAAATATGGTTCACAGACACCCCTTTTACCAAATACAACCAATCAGATTCAACAAAAAAAAAATTACTTTTTTACTCTTTTTTTTAGGGAAACCGAATTTGAAACTGAATTTGACAGTAAAATCGAATTTAAAGGAATTAAGAAAAGAAATAAAAAACTGACTATATTATGGAAGCTAAATTTGACACAATTATGGAAAATAAATATGACTCTTTTTTGAAAAGCAGAAAGTCGTAAAGAAAGCAAAAGAACATGCAGTGACTGAGACAAGGATTTCACAAGGAACAACTCGTGATGACTCAAATAAAAGGAACAAAGATAGAAATCAGACTTTGGAACCCTAAGCTCTAATACCAACTGACGAGAAACCCTTTTGAACACGAAGCCAAGGAAACCCCACGAAAGAGAACTAGCCCAAGAACCTCGAATTATGATTTTTGTAAGAATAAAATCTTTTCAAGATCTAAGCAAACCCTCAAGGAACCTGCCATTGAAAATCCTTATAGAATCTCTATAGTCTTTTGCTAGCAAGAACGCGACAAAGGTTGCCACTCCTTTGATAAGTTATTTATTTAATCACTGAACAAGAAGAATCACTCTTCTCACAACACACGAATTTACTTGAAATTAGTTTTTTTTTCATTAATGACATATAATGTGTTTAAATGGTTTTTCATAAGAAACCCTAATAGGATGCAAAGACTAAAATAATCCCTAAGCTAAAAAAAACTAATTTCGTGCATAGGCTTTAAAAAATAATATTAAAGTTCAGCCCATAACACCAAAACATAAAATAATTTAAAACATAAAACATAGATCAGACTTTTCCTCATCGCTGAACTTGGTTTTATAATATTTGGGTCAAATGAATCAGTTTATGATTTTACTCTATGAAGTTCATATGTTGCATGTCTGCTCCTTCCGTCTGATTGGTACATTCGGCTATCATGTACTAGGCTAGGCCTGCCACTGCCTTCTTAATCTTTTTTGCTCTTTACCTTGTAATAGACCCAACTAATATATGTAATGGATCACTTTTTTTGACCGTATCTCCTCCTTCCTTAAGTTCTCATTGTACTGTTTGGATCACATCATCATGCCTTTGCTGGAATGAACATCGAAGCTAATATTGCAGCTAACAGTAGAAGTAGTTCATAGAACTTAAAGAAGAATTCAACAGAAGGAAGATGAACCATTTTCAATGCCAACAGAGGTAACAATAGAGGAAGAAGCCGAGGCAGGATTTCACAAAGCAGAGGACAATCAAAGCTTACTTGCCAAATTTGCAACAAGAATGGACATCTGGCTTCGGCTTGTTGGTACAAGTTTGATCATGATTTTGTGCCAAAAAGTGCTACAACAAATGAACAATCCTTTGCCTATGTGACAACATAAGAAATTAGAAGTGATAGTAGCTAGTACCTTAACAGTGGAGCAACAAATTATGTGACCAAAGAAGTGAATAACTTGTTTGGCAAAGTTAAATTCAAAGGTATGAATAAGTTAATTGTTGGTAATGAGAAAAAGCTTTCAATTACTTATGTAGGTAGTTCTTACTTACATGCTGGAAATACTAAACCTTTGCTTTTGAAAAACATTTTGTGTGTTCCTATGATAACCAAAAATCTTATAATATTTCAAAACTTGTTAGAGACAATGATGTATCTATTAAGTTTTATGATGATGTTTGCATTGTGAAGGATAAGATGGAGAAAGTGTTGTTGAAAGGAGTGGTCTTTATTTGCTGGAAAATTTGAAGAAGATTGAAGGTTCTAAAGTTAATTCACAGTCTAAGTCTTTTGTATCTGATGCTGCATTCTTGTTTGCTTCTTTGGACAACATTTCAGCTTGTCAAAAGAATGAGTCAGTTTCAAATGTTTTCAATAGTGCTAAGCTTAGTATTAAAGTTAGTTAGTGTCTTAGATTCCTTGTATATAAAACTTGGCCATCCTAATGACCAAGTCTTGAAAAAGGTTATTAAGTCATGTAAGAAACTTTCTATTTGTAATGAAAATCAATATTCTTCATTTTGTAAGGCTTACCAGTATGAAAAGAACCATAAACTAACCTTTAAAAACAGTAAACTAAGACATTGAAACCTCTTGAAATCTTGTATACAGACCTATGGGGTCTAACCTCCTTAATATTTGGAAATGGCTATATATATTTTTTGAGTATAGTAGATGACTTTACAAGATATACATGATATTTTCCTTTAACAAACAAAGCTCAAACAACCACCACACTCATTCAATTTAAAGAACAAATAGAGAAACTTCTTAAAACCAATATTAAAACTCTACAAACCGATTGAAGTGGTGAATTTATGCACTTAAAATAGTATTTAAAAGAAAAAGGGGTGGGTTTTAAACACTATTGCTCTCATTCATCCCATTAAAATAGAAAAGTGGAGAGGACACGTAAATATATAGTTGTAGGATTCTATGGCCTAAACATGCAAAAATTTAAATTTTATTTTATATATCAACATATATGTATAAATGTAAGGTTTTTGAATTTTTTTACTTTTTTCCAAGCCTTAATTTGATGAAGATAAGTTGCAAACAATACAACCTCTTCAATCTACACTTTCAAAAATCTTAGAAGCTTTAAGAAAACTCTTTTCTTCAATGAAAAATTGTGAAAGAAAATTTTTTCTTTTGTTTTCTATTTGGCCGAACCAAGCAAAAATTATGAAAGAAAACCAAAACCAATTGCTTTTATATCTCACACGGCAAAATGAAAAAAAAAACATTAAAAGCCTTCAATTTTAACTTTTCAACATAATAAAATATACACATTTATATTTCCATCACATGAAGATAATAATATCCTTTCATTTTGCATTTTCCATACATAGCCAAAATTAAAACATATGCTTTTATGTCATTAGCCAAATATATCATATTTATCCATACATTATAATAATTAATAAATATAAACATTTAACCTTTAAATGTTAAACACTTGGACTAATCAAATTTAGTTATTTTTTGTTAAAATTATTAATTCATTTAAATTATAATAATTAATAAATAAATATTTTATTTAATTAATTATTATGGTATTACCATAATACCTCTCTTTATAGAATTTACCATTAAACTCTTTTTTTAAAATTTACTATAATGCCATTGTATTTAATTATTAATAAATTAATAAATAAACACATTATTAATTAATTATTATGGTATTACCATAATACCCTTTTATAGAATTGACTTATGGATAATTATCAAAATAACAATTAAGTATATATAATTTATTTTAAATTACATATTTATGTAATTGTCATAATTCTTTAACTAATTAAAGAATTATAAATACACACATATATATAACACTTATGTATATATAAATATTTAATTTTTCGGCCTATTAAATTATTCCCGAAGATGCCTTATACGAATAATTTTCTTTCTCACGTATAGCTTTCAAAGGTTTAAGAATATTGGTGTGACCATGAAGGTTTAAAATGAATTAGTCGTGAGTTATATCCGAATAATTCGAAACTCAACGACTATGGTTGGGATCTAGCAATACGTCATAGTTCTTAATCCATAATGAAGTAATTTTTCATCAAACCTTGCTCAAATTGTACGTACCATATGAGTAATATCTTTCAGTTGTCTAATCTTAATCAAATTAGAGTTCATGAAATGTTAAAACCCTAAATTTGATATTTTATAAATCGTTGATTAATACATCATGAATTTGCCCCCATGAACTCTTCATATGGTATTTATTTTGTTTTGATTAAAGACTTGATTTCAAATATTTATTGACATTCGTTTAGGAATTCGAACCTAGATAGAGTTAACATAAACACTCAATCCTTTTGAACGAGTCAACAGATCCCATATTGACTATCATTTCGATTCTTATATAAACCACGCATAACCAAACAGGTTTTATCATGCAAGACATGATTAGTCCTGTATTTATATATCATATGAACTATGCGTGTCTATGTAAAATCCGACTCTAACTTCTTAGGTCAAAGGATCACATCGCACATTAATACAATCTTTTTGATAAATCATTGACTGCATGCATACCATGTGATTTATCGTTCTTAGATCAAGTTTGATAAATAATTCTTTAACTATAAATCCATACTAATGCCTTTGTGATATGACTCTCATTGTCACCCTCACTGATATAATATTATGATATTTATAGGCGGTATTTAGTATGCCTACTATGTGATATTGATGCTCAGTATATATCACTTCTGTAGGAAACAAATTTAATAATTTTATTTATAATTAAATAAATTTCTAGACAATTCACATACATAATTTATTACATAGCATGAATAAATAAAATAAGCAACATATATATGTGAATAAATAGCTTTTTCTTTTATTTATTATATAAATATTCACAATATTTACAATATTCACAAGTCTTGAAACCAATAACAAGAATGGTTTATAGGGCATACACTAACAATAGTTGAAATATGACTAACATTGTTGGCACAATCAAGACTGCCCTTGAAGTTTTAGTCCAAAGCTTTTGACACTTCAGTATACTTAATAAACAAACTTCCCACTCCAACACTAAAAACCACTTCCTAGATTTTCTTTCTTAAAAGCATTTAGCTGTGCTTGCTACCTTCACCTCAGGCCTTGCAACATGCACAAACTTCAGTTTCATATAGCCAAATGTACATTTATTGGTTACAGTAACAAACATAAAGGATATAAGTGTCTCTATAGCTCAGGAAGATTATATATAGCTAGACATGTCACCTTCAATGAAGTTGATTTTCCCTTTAAGAAAGATTTCTAGTTTCAAATCAATAGAGAGTCTTAAAACTTCAATCATGATCACAATCTTTTGCAATTTCTCTTAGAACCTTAGTCTATCTTAAGTGATTCGTCGGGATCTAAAGGCAACTCTCAGCACACTCTAACAACAGCACAATCACATCAAGGTAATTCCTCAATTGTTCAATCATCATCAGGATCAACATCTCCATCATAAGTCCCCTCAGTTCCAGAAATTCAAACACAGCCTATTAACCACTACACAACAAAACTTAAATATTAAGCTAAACTGCCATACCTTTAACCTACTTAATAACCTTTTATTTCAAACACTTATCCAATGATTATAAGATCTAAGGATGATATCTTTAAACCAAAGATCCTTCTCACATAAAAAAACACCATTGATGATGAAAGTGTGTCACAAATAATAGAAGAGGTTATGACATATAGCAGATGGAAAGAAGTAATGGAAGAAGAGTTTCAAGTATTGAAGAACAACAAAACTTGGTCTTTAGTTCCTTTATCCTCTTATGTCAAAATTGTAAGGAATAGATGGGTCTATAAGATTAAATACAAACCAAATAGGACAATGTCAAGGTTTAAGGTAAGATTGGTAACTAAGGGCTACCACCAAATAACTAGTGTTGATTTTACTGAGATCTTTAACTTAGTAGTCAGGTTTGCAACTTTAAGGGTGGTTCTCAATCTAGTTGTGTTGAATGAATGGAAAGTTAAACATGTGGATGTAAAATGGAGAATTGGTAGAGGAGTTCTTCATGGCATAACCTGAGGGTTTTGAAGACATAACACATCTACATTACATCTGCAAGCTTCACAAAGCCCTGTATAGGCTCAAGCAAGCCCCAAGAGACTGGTGTGATTGACTGAAAAAGGCTGTGCTGGAATAAGGGTTTGAGAATTTAAGGTCAAACACCTTCATGTTTCTTTTAAAGACAAATGAAAATTTGATCATACAATTAGTATATGTGAATGATATTCTGATTACTAGAAGTAATGAAATCTAGCAAATGACATCATTGATAGATTAAATGACAGTTTCTCACTTAAGGTGCTCGATACCTTAAGTTATTTTATGGAAATACATGTCACAAGAGATGAACATGGTATGAACCTATGTCAAAACAAATATATACATAATTTGCTTAAGAAAATAGGCATGGATAAATGCAAAGAAAGCCCAACATCCATGATATCACTAACAGCCTTCACTGATGTAAACTGGGCATCATATGCAGATGACAAGAGATTTTTAAGTGAATTTAGCATTTTCCTTAAAGGTAATATGATATCTTAGAGCTTTCGAAAGCATAAAATAGTCTCTAGATCAAGCACTGAATCTGAGCATAGAACTTTAGCTTTGACTAGAATATAAATTATTTAGTTGAGGTCTCTATTTTCTGAAGTAAGTGTTGAACTTGTTAAGAAGCCTGTTGTTTGGTGTGACAATATGAGTGTTGTATCCTTAGCTGCTAATCCTAAATTTCATGATAGATCCAAACACATCGAAATTGATATGCATTTCATCAGGGAAAAGATCACTACAAGAGAACTGAAGGTGAGATGTGTTCCAACAAAAGACCTATTGGTAGACATACTAATCAAACCTCTAGGAATTGAGAGATTTAAAACTTTAAAAATCAAGTTTAACATCCTACTTGTTAAGCTTGAGAGGGAGGGTTAAAGATCAAGGTTGCAATAGCAGTTGATGAAGATTAAGATTGCAGTAGTAGTCTTATTTGGGATTTAACAGATAGTCCATTCGAAGAAGAAGCATGAATGCAGCCAACCAGAAGAGCCCATCATCGTCAGCTTGACACTCGAGCAATTACTCTTGGCTATCAAGCGGCTATCAAGCAAGATATACCACTGCCTTGTTGTTTATTATTAATACCGCTGCAAATAGTACAACTACCATTTTAGCCACTTCACACAAACGAGCTGTAATTTCCTAGGATTTTGTCCTTTGTCCAGGGTAAATAAGCATTTTAAGGAAAGACATTCTCCGCTTTCTCGGTGTCGGCCATTGTTGCTTTCTTAATATTTTGACTACCTCCTGCTTCACTTCCCTCCAAGATTCCCTTTCCGAGAAATCCAAATTTCTCTCACTCGATTCCACTTCCGCCCAAACCCTCGAATCGCTTAGCCACCGCCAGAACTCCATTCCCGACGGCGAAAATTCGGCCGTACAACTCATCAACGACCAAAAAGAAGCAGCGCTTGCCGAGTTCCAGAAACCAGCCAAGTTCACTGATTTATCGGACTCGTTAAAATCTCTCTGCCACAGAATGGACTCCTCGGGACTTTTAAAATTTATAATCTCGAAACGGAAGGAATCGGTGTCATAGCGGGCGGAGATTTCCCGCGATATTTGGGAGTCGGTTGACCCGTCAAGATTGGTCTTTGACGCAGTGGAGGAGTTTTTAGTCTAAAGATGGAGAGAGTCGGGGTCACAGATAAGAGGTGGGCCTGCGGAATATTGGTTCAGTCAAATTTTTCAGAAGTTTTGAGCAACAATGGGACCGGAGCACACAAGGAGCGTGTTGGAGAGGGCAGCAGGGATAGTGGAAAGGTGGAAGGTGTGAGTTATTTAGTTTTAGATGAAATTATCTAATGAATTGCTTTTAGATGATGAATACTATGTGAAATACAATGTAGCCTTTCAATTTCATTAGGCAACTAAATTTAGGATTATGGTTATTTTTACTACTCTTTATTCTTCAATGTTGTAGTTCTCAGTTGTTTATTAGAATGTTCGTTGTTGCATTTTCTTCAGCCTTCTTTGCTGATGAAAGGCAGCTTCTTCTGGAAATCCCTAGCTAGGTATCTCATCAATGGTGCATCGATAGAATTGTTGCTTTTACAGTGTATTGCCTTTGCAAATGGCCTCTGTTGTTGAAACTTAATATATTGTTGAACACTATTAACTATTGAATTTGGATATTTTTTATTCATGTATTGATGTGAATGCTTATAGCATTACATCAAATGTGGTCAAACTGTTGTACTCCGGATTAACTTGTAACTAGACTTGGTGCTTACATTTTTTTTTTACCTTGGTTATCAACGCTTTGCCTATAACTAATTTGTTGTTGATATGTGTATTCCTTTTATGTTTCATGGATAGTCTGGGATATCTATGTGTACTTCGTCACTTGGCATCATTCAAGCTATGTTAAGCAAACTCCAATTTTGAAATTTATGGCCTGAATGCAGAAGGTAAAACTTTTTGTTCATAACTTATTTCAGGGTGATACACCTTTACCTTCAGGAACATTACATATAGTAGTATTCCATGAGCACACATACATTTTCAAGTCCTGGCAAACTAGATATGTAAAATCTGTATAAAGATATAAGCTGCCTTTGTTATTCCTGGTCTTTTTTCTCTGATTAAAGCATATCACTTGTATGCATGGACCAATGATTGCTGCAACTTAAATGTAGAATTAGGGATATTGCAATTTTTATTGTGTATATTTCTCAAAGATGCATGACGTACACTCACTAATGTAGTCTATGGTTAGAAGTTGATTAGTATGCTGCTAAATGGACCAGAATGAAGCTCAAATCAAAGCTAAAAAGACATGATTGTAATAGATGGATCTGATTTTGATAGTTTCGGTAAAGAAAAACAGAAAACAGCTGAATACTGTGTCTATTCCTTCTTTTATTACTTGGTAATTGCACGCATGTCCTCCACAAGTAGAAAATATGTGCTTGATGTTCTAGATCTCAATTATATTCAACTTGTCTGTCTATTCTATGATCTAAGACTAGGATTAACAGATTAACATGTTGAACCTCATACATATACTTAATAATTGTAAAAGTAATAACATCATGCAATATTGCATTTTCATGTTTGACTTCTGTTGTGTTTATGACTTCCAATTGTGAATTTTTTGTGTTCAACTGACTTAAATAAACCTCAATCCTGAGCTACTTGGTGTCTAACTTCATGAATCTTTTTCTTCCATTTGATCGACTCTTTTCTCTCCATCTCAAAAGTACATTTTTTTAACAATTTCATTTTGGTGGCATAAATTGATAAATTCTAGATACAGCCAGTATTAGACCTGGCAAAACCATATAGATAAAAGGGAGAAAAAGTAGCTACCATTGAGCAAAGATGAACGATGATGGAAAAAAAAAGGCAAATTGGCTGTATTAGTTTTTTATAATTGGTCACAGTGTTCTGTACTATATTAGAATTTATTGCAACTGCATAGTTTGATTGAAAATTTTTTGGTTCTTACAGATATGGTCGATGAATTGTTGAAGAGTGGTAAAGAGATAGAGGCTGTGTATTTCGCTGCTGAGTCTGGTTTAACTGAAAGATTTCCTCTAGTTTCTCGTTTCCCATCTCCGGAACTCAAAAAAAAAAAAAAATGCTACGTCCATATTGAAGAATGGAAATTATAGTAATGCTGCAACACTGTGTTGATATTTACTTTGTATTTTATGGTTACCATTACGTTCTGATAATAGGACCAATATTTTTTTTTGGCACCTATTAATTATCGTCGGTTGAGCTTTCAGGAAGAGTTAAGCAATTTGGAGTTGAATTCAATTAAAGCAATCATCAAATGCATAGAAGACCACATGCTTGAATCTGAGTTCTCTATTGATAACTTAAAGAAGCGAGCTACTCAGCTTGACAAGGCCAAGGCAGAAAGGAAGAAGAGTTCAGCAGCAAGCCTTAAAACAAGCGAGGCCATGGTGCTAGTAATAGTCAAGGCAGTGGACCACCTGCTTTTCGGCCAGCTAAAGCAGCCAAGTTTTCCAATGCTTACCAATCTTTCAGTCGAAGGGGAGCTCAAAACCCAGCTCCCCCCACACAGCATAGCCCGGCTACAAGATACTCTGGTCCATACAACTATCCCAACCAGACTGTCTATGAAGCTCCTACTGCCGTCCATTATTCATCAACTTATAGTGTGCCCCACACTCAAAGCCCTGCTGCAATCCATCAGCAACAATACACGTTCCCCACGGACAATGTGGGTGTTGCTGGGTTCATGGCTAGTGGTTCTTATTCAGGACAGCCTGGCTGTGGTGCATCGTACAATTATAGTTCTGCTGCTGCGTCCTCTTACCAATCTTCATCATATACACAATAGTATGTAAGAAGAAGTTTCTATATGAATAGGGATTCTGTTTAAACTTCTAACTTTCCTTTTCAGGGTGGGGGACAGTTTTTAACTTTGAGTTCCTCTGATCCAAGCCATAGCTATAGATAGATGGTATTAATTCTAAGTGGAAAGTTAAAAGTTGAAACTGGATTTGATATCAATTTTCAATTCAATTGGGAATTTCTTTGCTATCCATCCTGTATGGTAGATAAGAATAGAATAGGGTCATTCAAGAGAGTGATTCGATTCAAATCAAGCTTACATTCCAGAGAGTATGCATGTCTCTAGATTACCCATGCTGGGCCTTTACCTCCATAATCACCACGTGGTTAATACAACAAATGAAAAATCAAATTAATCATTTATAATGTCTGGAAATGCAGAGTCTTCATTCCAAATTTGTGTCAGCGACAGAACATAGGCGTACACGCTCTGCAGGAGACGGCACGGGACAGGGCGCGAGAAATCTGGCGAGTAACGTGGTATGCAACGATATTTTAATTTTCTTGGAGTCATCAACGTCTGTTCTGATTGATTGATGGGTCAATTTATATATTCTCGAATACATCCATTGATCGAGTTTAACGTATAAGACCCGTTCCGTATTATTTTTTATTTTTATTTTATAAACTTAAATATAAATTATATTATTTTATTATTTTATTAAAATTAAATTCAAAAATTAAAAAATATAAATTATATATTTATAATATAAGATCATAAAAAAATTTAAAATTATTTAAAATTATTTTATTTATTTTATAAAATAAATTATAAAATATTTTTCTCATTTAAATTAAATTTTTTATTTTTATAATTTAAATTTTAAAATATAATACTGTATACATTCTTTTATTTAAAATATAAATTTTGTAAAAATATTAATATAAAAATAATACCGGACTTGCATTATTCCACTTAAAAACTTAATATTTTTTTAATTAAAAAATATATATATTCTCTTTCTATTAATTGGGTGGACATTCCACCACCCGTAGCTGATCAAATTTGAAAAGTCAAAGGCTTTTATATTTAAAGCCAATCCAGCGTATTTAATTTTAATTAATACTCATTAATACCCATATAATATGTGCTCATTCTCATCCCATTTCACAATTATTTTCTTTTTTAAATATATTATTACACCTATAAAAAATTAACAAATTAATGTCACACTTATTAATATTATATTAGTTAATATACCAATTTTGTATTATATCTTTATAAAATTAAGATTTAATTATATAAAAAATTATCGATTATAAAATAATTATTGAGATATATGTGCATGGTAGTGACCATAAAATGTCTCGACCATATTCATACTAATTGAGATACAAGCAATATGAATATATGCAATGTAACAGTAAAATGAATTAATATAAATATTACTATATATCATTATATTTTCCTACAAAATTATATTTTTTTAATAAAAAAAATATTTATTTTATAAAAATGTTTAGTTATTGTATCCATTGAAAATATACAAATTTTTATCTCCGCTGTTTAATACGTTACAAACTTTGATGGACGATAGATTAGAATATATGTATTATAGATTAGCATTATTAGCGATTAAGAGGTAATATTAATTAAAAATATATATATGGACTAATAATATCTCCTTGACTTTTGGAAAATTTATAATTAAAGACATAGTTTATTATTCTATTCACATAGGTCCCTCATCTTTGATATGCTCTTTCAATCATGCCATAAAAATTAAATAATTTTGTCCAGCGAATCGCTTACTTCACAAGGATAGCTGTATAAAAGAAAAGTAGAATTTATCTTATTTATTTGTTTATGAAATTATTTACTCAAGGGACTCGGATGTTATTATCCTAAATATGTTTACATGCCTCTGGCTATATATAAGCCATAAGACATGGGAGCGGCCTCATAGTTGTTGAGAAAGAGAATCTTTGTGAGAGAAAAAGAGATGGCCAATCTTTCCAATGGAAACTCGGAGTCTTCTGTCAAGT
>JAXCLQ010026604.1:0-28698 GCA_035584115.1 Cedrela odorata
TACAAAGTTATATATACATAAGGATGATGTCCCTAGACCGTATGACACGATTGGTTCTAGGGCATATCTCCAACAAAAATTTCTCTCACATAAGATTTGAAAGATTTTACAGTAGAGAGAGAAAGTTCACTGTTTATGTATGAAAATATTGTTCAAGGATTTTTGTTGAAATTGATTATAAGTGATCATTCTACTTTGCTCACTGTGTATCTTCTATTTATATTCACTCTTTTTGTGAACTAACACTTATCCAAAGGCTTGATTTGTGCATTTATTGTTCGTCATTAATACTGTAGAAATTTCCATTGAGCTTTAAAATCAGAGAAAGTACTGATCTTTTATTCCATGTATCGATCTCTTTTTGTGAACAATGCTATTTGCGTCACGAGTATCGATCTCTTTATCTCGAGTATCATTCTGTTTTGTGTTGGAGTTACTTCTGGGTTTTAGTGTATTGATCGGTTGATGCAGGATATCAATCTGGTCTATTTCATTATTACTTCGCAACTCTCTAGAAAGTCCGTGTATCGATCTCTTATTTTCCATGTATCGATTTGGTTGCCTCTGTAATTATTTTGCAACTCTCTTTGAAGACCATGTATCGATCTGATTGCCTTTGTAATTATTTTGTAACTTTTTGTGAAAACCATGTATCGATCTTATTCCTCATGTATCGATCTGGTTGCCTTTGTAATTATTTTGCAACTCTATGTGAAGACCATGTATCGTTCTGTTTATCTCCTCATATCGATCCAGTTGCATTAGTGATTTTATCTAAAGCTACTATCTCAACACATATCGATATCCTCATTTCTTTGTATCGATCCTTCTTTGATGTATCAATCTATTATGGTTCTTGTATCAATTTGTTTACTCATATGTCGATCTGTTTATCTTTGAGTATCGATCCTGCAGGCTTTTTAATTCACTTTGACAGAAATTTGTTAAGAAATAATTTCAAGCATACTCATACATGGTTTTGAGATACATTTAGAACCTTTTTATTTTACTTAGTCATTATCAAAAATATATGAATATTAAGGTTTGATATCGTCAATTTCTCTCATGATATCATCATTCTCCCCATTTTTTATGATGACTAAAATAAAACAGATGTCTAACTCTCTTTGTGAATTGATTGCTCTCCTCCTTAATGTGATGTTTAACTTAGCTTTTAGATATTTGTTTTCTCCCCTTTTATCCTTTAAGATTTGGTGCATGCTCAATATGTATATTTTCGCTCCCTTTTTGTCAGCAATCAAAGAAGGAAAATGAACTTAAGTCATACAAATACATGCTCATAAGTGAGAAAAAAAAATGAACAAGGTTAATGATATGAAAGGAATTCATTTTAGGCATAATGAACACGCGTATAACATAGAAATACAAGGTAAAACAATGATAATCAAAACCAAGTTTTCATTTCATACAAAAGTTCATAAAATGGCTAGAAATTGGTCAAAGGTGTCCAAAAGGTTCTGAACTATCACTATCGACATCCAGGTGTATAGAGGTATAGGTAGGCTAGGGTGTATGAGGAGAAGGAGGTTGAGAGCAAGATGCGGAAGTGGTAGGTCTACGGTAAGCAGGAGCAGGAGTTGGTGCAGGTGGTAGCGCAGGTGTTGGAGTAGATGCTTTAGACAAGCTATACATGAATCCGTGGGTTTTACTGCGAAATTCCACTACAAGTCGCCCAAGCTGAATTATTACGTCGCCACCCCAAGATAAGTGCTCTTCAATTTTATGCATCTGAATGGTCACCACGCTCTTGAGGCACTCATCAAAGTTAGACATAGTTGTCTCAACTTTCTCTTCTATACGAGTCAACTGACCTTGCATGCTCTCCAAGATGGACAGAATAGCAGATGTGGAAACGGATTGAGTTGGTGGCTCTGTCTGAGGTAAAGGAGTAGAAAAGGGATGCCTCGCAATGTTAGGCAACTCAAATGGTGCCTCAAGATTCATAGCTGTCTCAGTGGTTGTTTTTTGTAGAGGTACGTGTGCAACTTCATCCTGATGTTGCAGATGTCGATAGCATGCTTGAATGGTCCATGTTCCATCTATTGTGTAGTCATAGTGCATATGTCGTAACGTTGTCTTCGAAAACATTACAGCAACTGGAGGCTCAAATGTGTCTGCATCGGCATAGACACTAGTTGGTCTATAATGTAGGTGTGTAGCCTTAGAGGTGGTTGTCTGAATTATGGCTGAGAGCATCCATCAAATCAAGCCTTGTCATTTGCGTTCTATGATGGATTTCATCCACCACATGTCTTCATGTGTCATCTCGGTAAATCTCCTTGACCTTGCATTGAGGCTGTAAGACACAATGAGGTGTAAAATTCTCTCATGCAGTCGTAGATGCACTGGCTTGTAGTCGACTTCCTCCATGTTTAGGTTATTAAAGATGATTTTACAAGCCTCGGGGGTTGGAAGTGACCGGTTAGATAGAAATGACCACCGTTAGGAATGTTGGTGACCCGAGAAATGATTTCTGCATTAACGGTGTAGGTATGGCCTCGGATAACTGTTTAGAATTTTATCATCCTCATTTTTCCTGTGTAGGGATCCCTCGCATCCAAATTTGAGTAAAATATTTTGATAAGAGTGTCAAAAAATTTTCCTCTCTGTTGAAGAAAGTCTAGCCAATTGAATTCCTCAAAATGACACAAACAAGGAAAATTGATGAATTCTAAGAATGGGAAATTAATTACCCTACCTGGAGAGACCTTTCGGTTAAGATAGAAGAGTGGGTATCGATCCTCTGCCTCTTGACTTGGGAAATCAAGGTTTGAGGTCAATGTCGAGTTCATCCTTAGTCTTTTCCGTTGACTAACTTCTGGATTTTTAGTTCTAGGCATTTTCGAGATGGATTGAGTGATCTAAGTGAGAAAGGATTTTCAAGGGTTTAAGCAAGAGAGGTTTTTGAATCTAAAGAGATATTGACACTTTTGGATTTTGAGTGTAATTTGAACGTGAAATCACGTAAAAGTATCGATACATTTGAATAACATATCGATCTGTTACTAGATTTGAAGAGATAGATCGATCTCTTCTTAAAGAGGGATCGATACGTTAGGTTGAGAGTATCGATATATGAAAGCAAATTCAAATTTGGGTCTGGCATTTAATAAGCATTTAATTTTGGCAGTTAACGACTTAACTTTCACAAATTTCAAAATTCACGTGATTATTTATTATTTGGATGCAAGGTATCAATCTGAAAGGAATGATATCGATACTTATTATAAATGAGTTCCAATATCGATATGTTAAGAGAATGTATCGATATTCACATAGTGACACATGAAGGTATCGATGCGATTTCAATGGAATATCGATCCGTTATAGTGGTATCAATACTTTGTGATAGATGTATCGATTCGATTCGTTCCATTAACAAAATTTTACCAGTTACACACACAGATAGGAAGACTCAACAGTATTCAAATAATTTTCATTATTTCTAGTTATGTTATAATTGCATAAAAAAAGATCTCTATTAAGTGATTTTGTGAAGATGTCGGCTAATTGATGATTTTTGTTTATATACTCTAAGCAAATATCTCCTTTATTAACATAGTCTCTAATGAAATGATGACGAATTTCTATGTGCTTAGTTCTAAAATGATGAACTGGATTTTGGTTAGATTTATGGCACTTGTGTTATCACACAGAATCAGAATTTTGTTAAGATCTAATCCATAATCTTGTAATTAGTATTTAGGCCATAAAAGTTATGCACAACAACTACCTATAGATATGTATTCGGCTTCGGTAGTAGAAAGTGCAACGGTGTTTTACTTTTTGTTAAACCATAATACTAAGGCATTTCCAAGAAAGTAACAAGTACCACTTGTACTTTTCCTATCTACTTTACATCCTCCATAGTCAGCATCCAAGTAGTCTCTTAAACTAAACTTGTCATCCTTTAGATAAAATAATCTTAGATTGGGTGTCATTCTTAAATATCGAAAAATTTGTTTTACTGCTACAAGATATGACTTTTTAGGATTAGACTGAAATCTCGCACATACACACACTCCATAGAGGATATCGGGTCTAAAGGCAGTCAAATAAAGTAGTGATCCTATCATGCCTCTATATAACCTTTGATCTATACTTTTCCCTTTCTCATCTTTGTCTAGTGAAGTAAAAGTGTTCATAGCAGTTTGAATGCATTTGCCTTCTATCATATCAAATTTTCTTAAAAATTCTTTAATATAATTTGATTGGGAGATGTAAATTCCATCATTTGTTTGTTTAATTTGAAGTCCTAAAAAGAAATTTAATTCTCCCATCTTGCTCATTTCAAATTCACCTTTCATAAGATTTGAAGACTCAATGCACAAGAACTCATTTGTGCTTCCAAAAATGATATCATCAACATATATTTGCACTAATAGAATATCATTATCTTTGATTTTAATAAAAAATGTAGTATCAACACTCCCCCTCATGAAGTTTTGTTTTAGTAAAAATTCACTAAGTCTTTCATATCACGTTCTAGATGCTTGTTTTAGACTATAAAGTGTTTTAGTGAGTTTAAAGACATAATTTGGAAATTTGTAGTTTTCAAAACCAATAGGTTGCTCTACATAAACTTCTTCATTTATAAAACTATTTAGAAAAGCACTTTTTATATCCATTTGATAAAGTTTGAAATTTTTGTAGTATGCAAATGTTAAGAGCACTATAATGGCTTCTAATCTTGCTATGCGAGCATATGTCTCATCATAGTTTATTCCCTCTTCTTGACTATATTCTTGTGCTACTAACTAGCTTTATTTCAAGAGATGTTGTCATTCTCATCAAGTTTGTTTCTAAATACTCACTTGGTACCTATAATTGAATAATCATTTGGTCTAGGTATTAATATCTAAACTTTATTTCTTTAAAATTGATTTAATTCTTCTTGTATAGCCATTAACCAATTTTCATCATTTAAGGCTTCTTCAACTTGCTTTGGTTCTATTTAAGATACAAAGGCTAGATTTTGAACTTTATCTAGATTTTCATCAATTTCTCTTGTCTTTCTTCTAATTTTAACTCTTTGTGAAGGATTGCCTATTATTAGTTCTTTTGGGTGATTAAAATTATATTATCATACTTGTGAGAGTTCCTTAGTAACATGATATTTTTCTACAATTTCATTTTGATTTTTCAAAGACTCATCATTTAAGTTTATGTTTTCCAAATTTTCAATTACTTCTAATTCTTTCTTTTTTTCTTTAGCAATTATTTTGGCTAAGTTGGGATTGTATTCATCAAAAGTTATGTGCACACTTTCTTCCACAACTTGAGTTCTCTTAAGCTTTGCTCTTGGATAAATAGTTTAGAAATATTTTTAGATCGGACTTTGGCTCAAATTTTCCTAGGTTATCCTTGGTATTAAGAATGTAGTAATTATATCTAAATACTCTAAAGTATTAATTTTAGGTTTTCTTTGAAAAATTAACTCATATGGAGTTTTGTTCAATATTTTTCTAATTAGAATTCTATTGGTTATATAACATGTGTTGTTAATAGCTTCAACTCAAAAGTATTCGGAAACGTTATATTCACTTAGCATTATTCTACCCATTTATTAAAGAGTTCTATTTTTTCTTTCGGCAACCCCATAATGGGGTTTTAGGTGTATAAAAATTGTGAGAATATCCATTCTTATAGCAAAGGTTTTCAAATTCTTTGTTTACAAATTCTCCACCTTGATCACTTTTAATCTTTACAATTTTGAAGTGTATTTCATTTTCAACTTGTTTGAGAATTTATCAAAAGTTTCAAATGTATTACTTTTATTTGCCAAGAAGAAAACTCATGTAAATCTTGAATAATCATCCACAATTACGTATGCATATAGTTTTCGTCCTAGCGATGCTACCCTATTTGGTCCAAAAAAGTGTATATGTAAAAGTTCTAAAGGTCTAGTTGTGGAAACTAAGTTTTTGGATTTGAAAGATGTTTTAACTTGTTTTCTTAATTGGCAAGGATCACACACTTTGTCTTTTGTAAATTTTAGATTGGGAACATCTCCCAATAAACCTTGTTTAGTAAGTTTTCACAATAAGTCTATACTACAATGTCCTAACTTTTTATGCCATATCCAAGATTCATCACAACGAGCTTACAAACATAGATCATTCATTTCATTCAAAATTTCTAGTTCTATGACATATACATCATTGATCCTAGGTGCATAGAATAGTTTATTTTTATGCTCATCTAATACTTCACAACCGTTCATAAGAAATATGATTTTATATCCATGATCACACAATTGGCTAATATTAAGCAAATTATATTTAAGACCTTTAACATATAGAACATTTTTAATTGAAATTAAGTTGATGTTAATGGTACCAATACCTTTCATCTTATCTCGGTTATTATCTCTAAAGATCACATCTTTTCTTTCTTCTTTCTTTAGATTGAGAAATAGCTTCTTGTTTTTATCATGTGTCTCGAGCAACCGCTATCAAGGAACCGCTTCTTCTTGTACTTGTTGCTTTTAACATGTAGTACCTATAAATATGGTAAATTCATTTTGGTACCCAAGTGACTTTAGGTCTATAAGTATTAGTTCTATACTTAAAGGTCTTGGCCATTTTAGCATGCATAATCTACTTATGTTGTGTTCCCTTGGGTACCCACATCATTTTAGATCTATTATGCTTATTTTTCTTATATAAACATGTATTGCTGTAATGACCTTCCCTATTACAATAATGACAAGTAATGGACGATCTTATTTATTGTTTAGCTTTCACAAAGTAGCTTGCATAGGACTTTTGTTTGATTCATTGTTTATATCCAAGTCTGGCTTTATCAAATACCAACCTTTGACTACCTAAAAGCTTATCCAATGATTCTTTTCGTTGTGTAAATTTAGCTAAGATTTCTTTGAAAGAAACTATCTCACCTTTCAAGACTTTATTTTCATCTTTTAACACATCAAGTTCCTTAGGTAAGCAAGATTCATTCTTGATTTCTAATTCTTTCACTTTTAGTTTTAATGAGTCATTTTCTTTTAATACCATGAAATTCTTTCCTTTTGCTTCTTTATACTTTGCATATAAATCCTGAAAATCATTTCTAAGTTTTTCATATAATACACCCAAATCGTCATTTAATAAATCATCATCATTATTTAAATATGTATCATAGTATGAAGAGTTTTGATCAAAAGATATTACCTCATCCTCTTGTTTTCCCATGAGGCAAAAATTTTGTCGCTCGATTTTTGATGATAAGGAACTTTTTCCCTAGAGAAGTCATCCCACGTCACTTTCATCGCTTTCTTCTTTTTCTTGTCCTTCTTATCTTTTTTTAGTGGACATTTGGGTCGTGTATGCCGTGGTTTCTTGCATTCATAGCAAATGATCTCTCTCCCTTTTTTTTTCTTTTTTCAAAGCTTTTCTTAAATCCATCATTTCTTAGATAATCTCTTTTTTTCTAGTTTCTTCCATTGGACCCTTCTTTGTTGAAGAATTTTCTGAATTTTCTGGCCATGAGAAGAAAATCATCTTCATCAGAATCTTATTCACTTTCTTCTTTATTTTCTTCCTTTTTAGTGCTTTTTAGTGCTATGTTTCTTTTTCCCTTTTCTTTATCCTGATCATTATTACGTCTACCTTTAAACTCGTATGTCATGAGCGATTCGAGAAGTTCTTCGAGAGGTAAGGTTCTTAATTCTTTGCTTCCCTAATTGCTGTAACTTTAGCTTACCAACTTCTAGGTAGACTCCTTAGAATTTTCTTCACGACATTTGCATTTGAGTAAAATCTACCAAGAGCTTTTAAATCATTAGTGATGTTAGTGAAACGAGTAAACATATCTTTTATGCTCTCATGCTATTTCATTTTAAACAATTCGTAATTATGAACTAACATACGAATATTAGAGTCCTTAACTCTACTAGTTTCTTCATGTGTGAATTCTAACATGTCCAAATTGATTTAACCATTTCACATCTTGAAATCCTATTGAATTCGGCTCTATCTAAAGCACAAAAGAGAATGTTCATTGCCTTTTTATTTAAGGAGAATTTATTTCTCTCTTCGAGAGTCCACTTCCTTTTTAGTTTTAGTTTCCTCTTTCTAGTGATTTCATCCTCAGTTGTGGGTAGATATGACTTATTTTCTATTACATTTAGGATATCAAAATCTAATGTTGATAAGAAGATTTGCATAATCTTTTTCCAACAAGTTTAATCTATTCCATTAAAGAATGGTGATCTATTTGTATATTGTCCCTTAACTATTTGTGTAAGGTTACTGCTAGATGCCATTTTAATCTACTCCTCAAGGTTGTGAATCCTATTTAATTGAGTTAGGCTCTGATACTACTTGTTGGCCTAGTTGGCAATACCCAAGAGGGGGGTGAATTGGGTTTTTAAATTTTAGAAATTAAAAATGTATGCAATGTAGTGCAGCAATAAAACAGTAGTTAGAGAGAGAAAGATACAAACACAGTTTATAGTGGTTCAGCAAATATTGGCCTACGTCTACTCTCTTAGATGCAAATCACTTTCACTTAGGTTCAACTAACTCCTTGTTTTGACAGGACAAGAGAAACCCAATACACTCCTTTTAAGGTGAAAGAAAACCTTACACTATTTTCTATGGATGAAGAGTAACCACAGTGATCTTCTTTAGTACGGGTGAAGATTTATCCAATACCAAATTATAAATATATATTGGATTTTTGCTCACACTAGAGTAGATTTTACAATATGCTCTCACAAAAAAAATTTTCACACAAGATTTGAAAGATTTTACAGTAGAGAGAGAAAGTTCACTGTTTACGTATGAAAATGTTGTTCAGGAATTTTTGTTAATATTGATTGCAAATGATCATTCTACTTTGCTTCATCCTTTATGTGAAGCAATGCTTGTCCAACGGCATGATTTTGTACATTTATTGTTTACCATTAATGTTGCAGAAGTTACCATTGAGCTTTAAAATCAGAGAGAGTATCGATCCCTTATTTCATATATCGATATCTTTTTGTAAACAGTGCAATTTGTGTCTCGAGTATTGATCTGTTTTGTGTTGGAATTATTTTTGAGTTTTAGTGTATCGATCAGTTGATGTTGGATATCGATCTATTCTGCTTTTTAATTACTTTGCAACTCTCTAGAAAGTCCATGTATCGATCTCTTATTCTCCATGTATTGATCTCTTCTTCTTCTTCATGTATCGATCTGGTTACCTTTGTAATTATTTTGTAACTTTCTGTGAAGACCATGTATCGATCTGATTGCCTCTGTAATTATTTTATAACTCTCTATGAAGACCATGTATCAATTTGTTTATGTACTTGTATCGATCTGGTTACATTAGTGATTTCATCTAAAGCTACTATCTCAGCACATATTGATATCCTTATTTCTTTGTATCGATCCTTCTTTGATGTATCGATTTGTTATGGTTCTTGTATCGATCTGTTTACTCATATATCGATCTGTTTGTCTTTGAGTATCAATCCCGCAGGCTTTTTAATACACTTTAACATAAATTTGTTAAGGAATAATTTCAAGCATACTCATACATGATTTTGAGATACATTTAAGACCCTTTTATTTTACTTAGTCATTATAAAAAATAAATGAATATTAAGATTTGATATCATCAATTTCTCTCATGATATCATTAATAAGTTTAAGTATAAAGTTCTTTCTCATATTGCAAGAGATTTGTTGGAGAACAACGTGCCCACTGTTGCCTTAGAGTCAATTTTTAGTACATCCAGTTGTGTACTTGGTCCATTTGGAAGTTTCTTAATTCTGAAAGTTTTGCAGTAATTGATTTGTACTTAAATTTGCTTACGAGTTGCGCTGACACGCATAAATATTGAAGAATTGCTTGAAGATGCTGAACGATATGATTCTAGTAAGGTCAATTGTGTAATCACATTTTTTATCGTATTACTTTACTTGATACTACTCGTGGTGTTAGTTTTGGTGTTGTTGTTATATTGTAGGTGGTTGGATTGTTACTGCTGTTCCATTGTCATGCATTTTTCTTTTAAGGATTTATTATTTGCATTTAAGTATTTATCGTTATGCTTATGTATTATGGTCTGTCTTTCTCTGATAACTATGTCACGTGGATGGAAGTTGAATGCTTCTTCAATTGTTATATTATAAATAGTATAGTTGAAATTTTGCATCAGTTGGTGTGAATATTATGTACTTTTTGGTTAACTAGTGAAAATCATAGTCACTTAGCAGGTGGTTGGATATTATGGTCTTTTATAAGGCTTTATATTTCCTTTATTCTTATGACATAAGAACTGTTTAGTGCAGCAACTGTGTCAAGTCTTTAGAATCTTAAGAAGTCTACACAAGTTGGAGAAGTATTCTTTTTTATTTGCAATTTACTTAATCATTTGCTTGTCTTGATGCTTTATGATTCTTATAAATTGTATTTTAACTGCAGTTGCAGCTATAGATGCATTTCTATAGAATATACAGACAGAGTTAGAGAGATGCCAAGAAGCATGGAATTTCTATGACATACTTTTTCTAGAAAGCATGTGATGCTTTATGAAGAAATCACTTCAATGTTCATTGTTAGAAAATTTTCTATTTTAGAAGAGTTTTGATAAGATCATTTATTTCGTTTTTCTTGATATGCTAAACTTTGTTTTTTGTTGCTCTGAACTTAATGCTTTTGTCTATTAAACAAAGTTAACTATGTTCCTGAATTATCATTTTAGTGGTTTTATATCTGACTCTTTCACATATCATATAACAATTCAATTTTAATTGTTTTCGTTGAGTGTGAAGCTATGGAAAAATTTCATGATCATTTGTTGGTCTAAATATTCTCTTTATAGTTGTATTATTGCTCCTATTTCTTGCTTTATTTCCTTTTAGTGTTAAAAGCATGTATGAGTAACTATCTAATATGGAGAGATTGGTTTTCCAAGCACTTAGTGTTTCTGTTCACATACTTGTACAGGTTGCTGATTCAATTTCTTTATGATTTCTCAAACTATTTATTTCATATGACAAACTTGGATAATTATGTCATTTGACGGCACTTATTAATGCAATAACTATACTTTCTTAATGTATTTCAATTCCTTTTGAATTAAGTGTGCCTATCATGTCTTCAAATTATTTTATTCATATATTATTATTGAGAATTAAGAGAAAAATTAATAAATATTACCTAAAATAATAATAAAAAAATAAGATAATTGATAAGCAGAGTACTCTATAATTTAACCAGAATAGAATCGAAACCGAAAAATAAAGTATATTGTTAAATAGGATAAGTTTTGGTTCTAAACTTTAAAAATCGAATTTATTTAGGGTAGGTTCCAATTCCGAATGAAACCGAAACCAGAACCTATTTTGCTCACTCCTAGACAACGTTGGCATGTCATTGGGTGTGAGTCCCGAAACCTATGCATAGTGTGTTGATATGCGGTCTCATTGTGGCAACTTATTTATTATAAACATTAGGCGGCCTCATTGAGGCAATTGTTGATGTGTGACACATAATCAATTCAGATAATTAAATTTAACCTATGATGCCTATTTTTATTATATATTATATATTATGTATAAATTGTGAATTTTCTGAAAGTTAGCATTATTAATATTTTATTGAAAATAGACATGAATCATTTTATATTGACCATGCATAATTTATGTAAAATCAACTTAGGTAAGTGATTATTTATTCCTATTGAGCATTGTGGTTTTGCTCACCTCTTTTTTTTTTTTTTCTTCAGAAAGATTTCAAGATAACTTGGATAATAGAAATAACATAGCACACTCTAAGAGTTTGAGATACATCGAATAGGCTTTTCAACCGTTCGATATTAGGTACGTTCTTGATGACTTGTAATTTTAATTATTAAACTCTCAATTATGAAATGATACATGGTTTATTTGGACCACTTAAATTTTGATTTACTTATTTTAAAACATAGCATATGTTCACATTTTTCTGTAATACTTTTAATAAATTTTACATTGACATATGTTTTAAAAGATCCAGGCCACTTTTTGTTGAATTTAGCAATTTTTGAATTTATCGTCTTGAGAACATGTTTTTATTTAAAAGTTTGACTTTTTAATTAAAAATCTATAATCCTATTTTGCGACATGATAGGCATAGGGGTTGGGACGAAGGGATCATGAGAGTTACAATAAATTTAATTGATGCTGCCAATGATGTCATAACACGTGGATTGGATTGTAGAATTATTTCTGTCTCTTATCACCAATAAATAGTAAAAGTGATCACGGTAAAAGAGTTCTTCTTTTATGATTTTCGAAGTAGAAAGAGTGTATTTATCTAATAATTTTTCATCTCTAAAATTTTTAGCCGATTAATCTAACTTAATTGTCAGTGATTTTGATAATGACCACCACTAGTGACTCAGACCTTATGTTTGGTGCATGTGATTTCTTAGCAAGATGGTCATTTAAGAGGAAATATGGGTATTTTGTACAGGGTTACCAGTTATTTACAGTTTTGGGTCTTGTGTTAACTGTTCCATTGGTTCATTCTCTATATTTTCTGGGTGAATGATCTTATTTCCAACTTTGAATGTTGGTTGAACAAACACATTGAACTTGTAGTTGAATATTTGTAGTGAAGAAGATCTTTACGAAGTTCTCTAAATTGAATACAAAATTTATTTCTTGATCTTAGTTTTGATATTCTTATACGTTTATCAAAATTTTGGCATCAACAAGTAAAAGCTCGAAATAGTCTTTTTGAGTGAAACTATGGTAACTTCCAAACAAGTAGATTACCTACAATGTAAGCTTACTTTTGATAATCTATTTTTGATAAATATGAACAGATTTTTTTTTTTTTTTAAGAAGGGAGCTAAAGCTCAAAGAGTGCAGGGATAAGAAGATAGTAAGCTTATTTGATCAAAGTTCACCAGACAACTTAAAAGACCCGGCAAATAATCAAATTCGGTATAACTCAAACCATCTTTAAGACTATATTTTGCAAGCTAGTCGGCACATTGGTTGAGTTCACGGTGAGAATACTAAATATCCATCTACCACTCCTTCTGGATGAGTCTCTTCATATCGTAAATAAGAGCCTAGAAACCACCTCGCCAATCCAATTTATCGCTCGCAATGTCCACAGCAACTTTTGAATTTGAGCAAAGATAAATTTTTCTAAAGCCTTTATTTCATGCGAACCGAAGTCCATACAAAATACCCCAACACTCCGCAGCCAATGGTGGATAGAATTGCAATGGCGTAGAAAAAGGCCCCCTTGGAGTTCCAAGACAATCTCGCAAAATACCCCCTGCTGCACTTCTTCGATTATGGAAATTAGTGGCTCTATCAACATTTAGAATAATTCATCCCGTAGGAAGAGGTTTCCATCGTTGAGCCTTGTCAATTCTAGTCTACGGACCCACCAGTTTAGACAATGAATCCTAAGCAATATGGGTTGAACAAGCAAAGGTAATAACACCAGGCTTATTAAAGGCAAAATCAGAGTGGGTTTTAAATACCTCCACACAGCGGTGCCACTATACCTACCACAAAGTTACCTTAAAAACTAGCTTCCATGAGAGATCACCCTCAATTTGGAGGGGAGAAATCAGATTGTTATAAATCCAATTCGATAGATTTCTGGAGAAAAACATTCTATGAATACATGCTAAGACTAATGACTTCTATACTTGTTTGCTTCAGGGACAATCTCTCAGTGAATAGAGAATGGTTTCAGGTTATGATTAGCACCTTGGGCAGCAGTCATCATCACACAAGTGTCGTTTCTTTCTCTGAGAGTTTGAAAGATGCCTTTCATAAGCGGCAAGCCAAATGGTAGTTTAGATACACTAGGGACCCAGCTACTTTCAAATTTTATCCCAGAGGAAATGTGAGTGAGAAACTGCAATGCCTTCTGCATCGTCTAAGATAGTGTATGCTGTTTTAAGAGAGAATTGTCCATTGGCAGTCAGATTCCAAATAATATCATCTAGAGGCCTTGAAGTAAACGGAGGAGGAAACGCGATGACCTTCTGCACAAGAAGAGGAGTTAAGAGTTACTAAAGGATATTTATTTGTCAACACCTTGCGAATAGATCTCAGTAACTAAAAGATTGGGGTTGAACTCCGACTGAGAAGGTAGAGCATGGGGGCGGAGTGGGCCTTCATGAGGAAGACAACAGTCATCCTAGAATTTGATTTTGTCCCCTGTCCTACAAACCAACTCAATGTTGAATGTAAGTGCGGTAAAATATCCAGCAATCCCCTCGATAGGCAAGAAGTACCAGCTCTCTTAGCTTCAAACTAATGCATTGCCCCATTCCTCAGATATTTCCCTCGTAGGATCCTTACCCAAAGAGCATCTAGATATTTATGCATGTGCCATGCAAGCTTGAGAAGGAATGCTTTATTAAACTTAGTTGCTTGCCTTAATCTAAGCCCTCCCTGTTGTTTCGGTTTAAAGATAGTCCTCCAATTGACAAGATGCAAACTATGACTTCCTTGGCAACTACCCCAGATAAATTGTCTTGCTAAAGAGTCAAGTTGATTGCAAATACAGACAGGGAGTGCGGTGGTCTACATTACGTAAGAGGGTAGGGCGGATAACACTAATTGAGTCAATGTGATTCTGCTTGCCAAACTGAGCTGCGAAGCCTTCCAACCTAAAAGTCTTTGCCTAACTTTATCAATCACAAATGAATACGTGGAGCAAGTAATCCGGCCATGGAGAAGTGGAACACCAAGGTATTTACCAAGATTAGTAACCCGCTCAAAGCCACTACATATGGCAACATTACTAACTATAGATACAGGTGCATGCGACGAAAAGAAAAACTTAGATTTTGAGGGGTTAACCTTGGAACCAGAGGCCTCACAGAACTTGTTCAAACAATGAAGCATGATCTGCATCTGAGGCACCAAAAGCTCTCCGAAAAAAAATGAGATAATTTGCAAAGAATAAGTAAGAGAGAGAAGGGCTATGACGTGAGGTTGTAAACTTCTTCCAAGAGCCGAAATTCACTGCATCTCAAATAGTATGAGCCAGCCTCTCTATACAGATAACAAAAAAAAGGTAGGGGGAAAGAGGGTTTCCTTGACGAATTCCACAGGAGGGAGAGAAGAATTCAGAGGCTGCCCCATTCCACAGAACCCGCATACAAGGAGATGTTACACAATCCATGATAACCTTTATGAGGTCCACTAGAAAGCAAGCAAGTTGGAGAGTCTCCGAATAAATAACCATTTGAGGCGGTCATAGGCTTTTTCGAAGTCAATCTTGATAGCCATGACCACCTTCTTCCCTCGACTTTTATGCATGGTATGAATAGCTTCCTGGACAATAATAATGTTATCGATGATGTGTCTCCCTAGGATGAAGGAAGCTTGGTCTTCGCCAACCAACGTCACCATGCAGGCTTGGACTCGATGCACCACAATTTTTGTTATCAGCTTCAAGTTCACATTGCAGAGTCCGATGGGTTTAAATTGAGATATAATTTCAAGATTGTCTACCTTTGGAGTTAAAGAAATGATGGTTTGGTTAATATCCTCAACTCCCTTCTTGTGTGAGAAAACTTCAACAACAAATTGGCGAAGAGAGTCTTTGATGATAAGCCAGTTATTCTGATAAAAACTACCAAAAATTCCGTCGGGTCCTGGAACTTTATTTCCATTCATCAAGTGTAGAGCGTGCCAAATTTCAGCTTCTAATACTGGGGCAGAAAGAGGCAGTAGAAAGTCGGCAGTTAAATGTGAGAAAGAAACCACCGTATGCAGCAGGGAGCTCGAACTGTCATCCGTATGAAGAGCCTGAAAGAAATCCACTGCATAGAGTTTTAGAAGATTCGGCGAAGTGAATAACTTTCCATTTTGATCTTTAAGAGAGTGAATGCGATGTCGACTCTTCTTGATCACCGAAAGAATATGAAAGTAACTAGAATTGCGGTCTCCAAGTGATAGCCATTTATCCTATGCTTGTTGCTTCCAGTATACCTCTTCTTGTATTAAGATGACTTCAAGTCCTACACAAAAGGTCCTTTTCCAAATTGACTAAAAAAGGGTTCTGCTAAAACTCCATTGCCTTTTATAGACCTTGGATACGAGGGAGAAGATGTCTCTTTCTTGAGAAAATATTGCCAAAGGTCCGTAGATTTCAATCCATAACTTTTATTTTAAAGTATTCCAAAGCTTCCAAAAAAATCTTGTAACCTCTGCCAGTTGTTCCGCAAAACTCATAGAACCTCTTATCTGTAAGCCAGGCTAGTTGGAAAATAAATTTTTTTATCTTGGTAAGGATGGTAGCGACTATGATTTCAGTTTGGGGAAATGATTAACATAGGAATTTTGATGGCTTATTTTCCAGGTTACATTGCAACAAGCCCAGTCTATACGTTCAAACACACCTCTCCTCTCCCAAGTGAATTGGGGTTCTTAGACGTCTAATTCTATGAGACCACATGAATGAATACATGCAGCAAATTCCTGGCAATAAGAGTCGAAAGAAGAGTGGCCTCCTAGTTTATTATCTGAACGTAAGAAAGAGTTAAAATCCCCAATAAGTATCCATTCTCCTTGCATGGATTGAAATAGATTATGTGTAAGTCTCCAAAGTTCTCGTCTCGCAATAAGATTAGGACTAGCATAAATAGTTGAAAGAAAATCTGTCTAATTTGCACCATAAACCTTAATGTAGAGAAGCTGTCTGTGATAATGAAGCTGCTTGATGGTAATCTGGTTGTCTGACCAAAAAACCCAGAAGCCACAAGAGAAGCCGATGGTTTCCTATCTTATATTGAAGCGAAATCCAAGCTTACGAATAGCCTTGTCAGCTTTATCACCACTCAACCATGGCTCCACTAAAATGACAATCTTCGATTTGTAGAACCAGATAAGTTCCTTACAAATTGCTTGAAATCGCAAACTCCCACAACCCCTGTAATTCCACGATAAAATCATAAAAATAAGGTAAGATAGTAAGCACGGTAAGAAAGGACACCTATTGGTCCAAGAGTTGTTGATGATCCATAGCCCTTTAGTCTGGGAGTTTACCCGCCACTGCCTCTTGAGAGTCATGAAACATAATCACGTCTACAGATGACCTGCATTCAATGTGAGAAGGAGGATCATCCATCTACATGGGAGAGATTAAGTCCAGGTCTGGAATGCGACAATGCATGGGGTTGGGCTCCAGGATATCATGGTGAGTATTTACGTGTGCAAGAT
Source organism: Cedrela odorata (assembly GCA_035584115.1). NCBI lineage: Eukaryota > Viridiplantae > Streptophyta > Magnoliopsida > Sapindales > Meliaceae > Cedrela > Cedrela odorata. Next base: position 17,208 of record JAXCLQ010026604.1, read on the forward strand.
CACACGTGCCATGTAAAACTAAGTTATTTTGGGTAGTGATGGTGTGGGGAGAGATGGAAGCAGCATGGGTCATGTGACCAGTAGCTTTAGAGGAGGTAATAATATGATGGTGCAAGTGATTTTGAAATAGGGTAGATTTAAAGCTGGAAGGGCGGGAAAGGCTTTCCAAAAATAGGGTAGGCTAAGGAGATTTCTAAAGGCTTATGGGAGCCCTAATCCCAATAATTGGACCTGTCTTATTTTGGTTGTTGACTTTTTCGATTATTGGTGGAGCATGTTCCTGTAAAGGAATAGAATCTTCCAAATTAGGAAGGATCTCGCCTTGACTAAAAGAACTCCCTTCATGAACAAATTTCTCTGAAGATTTTTCTAATATGGAAAATCTAGATCCTGGGGGAACTAATTGTTGAGCAATATTATAGGACTGGAAAGAATTAAATTGTCTGGTCTGGGCAATGGTCGCCGCCACCAGATTATTTGCTTAAACATTATAGCACTGCCTGGTGCTTTTCTTCACTACCATCCATGGACCGTAGTCCTCAAAGATTTCAGTCCTGTGAGAATTACACGGATGAAGATCACTTAAAGAATGGGGATTGGCATTTGCGATATGATTCGGGGCCTGTATTTCATCAAGTTGGCTGGAACCTTGACATTTATCTTTCCTGTGGCCGTATTTTCTGTAAACGAAGCATATAAAATGAAGTCCTTCGTATTCAACTCGTCGAATATGATGTTTGATCATGATTTTGGAGATCAAGGGCTTGTGTAGATCCACTTCCACACAGATTCGAGCAAATCTACCCCTTGCTGCTACCAAAGTAGTTTCATCAATTTTGATAATGCGCCCCAAACGATCACCTATCCTTTGCAGAAACGTGCAATTATACAGTAGCAGGATAAGTTGTGGCAACCTCACACAAAGAGCCACCTTCTGGATTGAATCAACCTCTGGATTAAAAGAAAGAGACCATTTACGGACTGTGATATAGTGATCGGCAATCATCCATGGTCCTTCATACAGGACTTTATCATAATCCTTTAAACACGTAAAATGGACGACATAGTAATCATTACCCACATCTGTAATAGTGAGAGAGCCTTTGAGTTTCTACAGTTGCAGGAGTCTTCTATCCAAGAGAGAGAAGGCAACTCGGTGGCCAAGAACCTTAATAACAAGGGCTTGGCACCAGGGTTTACACATCATGTGAAACTCATCTGTAAAGAGAGGAATGACTGGAACACCCTTTTCTTCATAAACATCTTCCTCTGCATCGAAGGACTCATCTTTTGAGTCCAAAGAGTCATCCATGATTGACTCCACAACAGTGCCTAACAACTTGTCTCTGAAGGAAACAGAAGTTTTCTTGACCTCTCTCGGAGAGCAATCAGAAGGATGACATGAAGGACCTGCTGGGCAAGTGGTCTTAACCTTCTTGTTACTCCGGTGAATTAAGTCAATTACTTCGCTAGAGAGTGTTTGATCGGCACTATCGCAGTCTACCATCAAATTCACCAATAATTAACTAGTGAAAGAATTGCAAATATGAACAGATTAAGTGGAGGTTTGGCGTTGTTGTGAATAACTGAATTTGATTTTAACATTTTGTCTTACCATAAACGCCATTTTGACTCCAAAATTGAAAAAAGAGATGAAAGTTGGAGATTTACAAGGCTATATGTGCATCCAGAAAATTCTCAGAAATAATACACACTGACTTTACTTGGAAGATTGACTCACCTTTCCTCGGTTCTATGGTTGTATGGAGGTGAGTTTAATGAAATTCTTAAGCCTAAAGAAAGAAAGCGGGACACTAAAGCAATATAGAAGCAATGAGAAACTTTCATAATGTTATTCAAGATTGTGTTCTCTTTGATTTGGGTTTCTTTGGTAACCTCTGTACTTGTTCAAATAGATGAGAAAGTGGTGATTTAATACAAGAAAGATTGGACAGGTACGACTCTGATCACTTACCAATCTTGTTAGAGCTCTGCAAGCGAATTTATATTTTTATCAAAACAAATGCACAGCCAAGAGAGAATCGAAAGAGGCGAATTTATTTAATTTTGCTTAATTTTATTGAGTGCAATTTATGAAAGTTTTGTTTGAGCGTAAAAATAGTGAATTGCTTATGCTTATTTTTGTATAGTCATAATAGTATATTAATATGGTAATATATTATCCAAGAACCAATTTTATGGAAAGCAGAGTAGGCTACAACCACTTTTTTATTTGGAGGAGTTGTTTAAAGGGAAGAGCTATTATTGAGGCAGGAACTTGATGTCAAATTAGAAATGGCAAAAATGTCTCCTCCATCTATAATCAGAGATGGCTGCCTCGACCCAGTACCTTCAAGAATTCTTTCTCTCCTCAGTTTTTACCTTCTTAATCCTTGGTTGTTATGTTAATTGATAAAAATGGCAGATGAAAGGAAGAACTAATTAAAAATCATTTCATGGAGGAAGATGCCAGTTGTATCTTAAAAATCTGACTTCCAAGAAAACTTACTGAAGATCATCTTCTATGGTGTTCAGAACACAATGAAATGTGATAAAAGTTATTCTGGAATTTTTCTATTTCTACCAATATAAAAATAATTTATTTGAGAGCTTATTTAGATATCCTCCTTACATTATCAAACTTATGGAAAATGAACATCACTTCTACTAGTGCTTGTTTTCGATGCAATTTTAATTTCGAAGATACCGCGTGCATGCTTTGGTGGGTTCCAAGAATGTTAGAAAGGAATGGAAGTTATCCCTTCATAAGAATTCTTTTACGAATTTTTCTTGCTTAATTTTTAAATAAATGTTAATACGTGACATAATTAATAATAAATTATTTATTTTATATTTTGATAAAATTTATAAATTAATTTTATATTTTACAATATAAATTAAAAATATTAAAATATAATTTAAACCGTTCATTATTTATTATATCACGTGTTAACACCATTAAAAATAAGGATAAAAAAGAGAATGAGAGAATCATGTTCCTATAATTATATTACCAGAAATAATTTAGGAGATTTTTTTTTATTTGAATTTTCAATATAAAAAATATATATTATAAAAATTTTGTTTTATAAAAAAATCAAAATAAAAAAATATACAGTATCAAAAGCGAGAGAATTATTTGAAATTTTGAATTAAAAGTTTGATCGAGAAGTGTTCAAATAAATTATTAAAATTAAAATATATATATATATTATAGACTCAAAAAATAAAATATAATTTATATATATTATATAAATTGTATATACTTAAAATATATATTATATATAATAAATACATAATGCATGTGTAAAATATTTACTCAAAAACTCAATTAATATATTTTCAAGTTCATTAATCATAAGTTCAATTAAATTAATTAATTAAAAAAAATAAAATAATTTTAGAGAGTAGGTGAAAGACGATGCAATAAAATATATATATATATATATATAAAAGAGTTTAAAAGAAAATTGAAAGCATGAGAAAATATATATATTTTTTTTTGTAATTAAAAAAATTGTTTAATTATATTGTATAATTATACCAATTTTAACTTTATAAAAATTAAAGTGGGTAATTAAATATACTAAAATTATCTAATTATACCCAATTACATAATTTTTTTTTATACAACGGTTACACCTAATTATACGGTTTTCAATTATACAACGACATTCCGGTGGCTGCCACTTAAAAATGCCAACCACCGCTCCACGTTCTTCTCGTTGCAATTTGGAAGTTCTGTTGACTCAACAACTTTCGTAGGGTTCCCCAATCACTATGTTTCTCAATTAGGTAATCTCTTTTTTATATTTATTATTTTAATACTTAAATTCGTTTATAAACCTGAGAATAATTTTTTACAAATTTCTTTTATAAATTTATTTAGCGTCATGTCATGTCATTTGGGGCGCTCACACGTGAATCATAATGCGTTGTACATTATACATTTTTCATTTTTTATTTTTTAATCTTTTCAATCTACACTGCCCTTTAAATCCCAGACGCACGATTGACAGACACGCTCACGACACAACACAGCAAAGAGAGGAAAAATGGAGGAGCTAAGGCCAACTCCTGCAAGTTCATCTCCTCTAACACCTTTAGGTTTCTTAGAAAGAGCAGCAACTGTTTACGCTGATTCCCCATCCATCATATACAACACCACAACACACACGTGGTCACAAACTCACCGTCGATGTCTCCAACTAGCTTCTTCCCTCTCATCCGACGGCATCACTAGAGGCCATGTCGTCTCCGTGGTCGCCCCCAATGTTCCTGCCATGTACGAGCTCCACTTCGCTGTGCCCTTCACCGGCGCCATTCTTAACAACATCAACACTCGCCTCGACGCGCGTACTGTCTCTTTACTCCTCCAGCACTGCGAATCAAAGCTTGTTTTTGTCCATTATGACTCGCGCGCTCTGGTCCTTGAAGCCGTTTCTTTGTTCCCACTCAATGTAAAAAGCCCTCCTTTGGTCCTCATCTCTGATGATGATGATCCGTCAGCGTCGTCAGAGACCTTTGATTCCAATTTCTGCTCTACTTACGAGAGCTTGGTGGAGAAGGGAGATCCCGGGTTCAAGTGGGTCCGGCCTAAAAGCGAGTGGGATCCAATCGTATTAAACTACACGTCTGGCACGACGTCGTCTCCTAAAGGAGTAGTTCACTGCCACCGCGGCATCTTCATCGTCGCCGTTAATACTGTGACTGATTGGTCGATACCCGCACAACCGGTGTACTTGTGGACCCTACCGATGTTCCATGCCAACGGATGGTGTTTCCCCTGGGCTTTGGCGACTGTTGGCGGGATCAATATATGTGTACGTAAATTCGACGCTTCGATAATCTATGACTTGATTAAACGACACCGGGTCACTCACATGTGTGGCGCTCCTGTTGTGCTCAACATGCTATCAAATTATCCCGATAACGAACCGTTAAAAAACCCGGTTCGGATTTTCACCGCCGGAGCACCGCCGCCAGCGGCAGTACTCTTAAAGACCGAGTCATTGGGTTTCATAGTGAGTCACGGCTACGGGTTAACGGAAACGGCTGGAATGGTGGTGTCGTGCGCGTGGAAAGGAAAATGGAACTTGCTGCCGGCAGAAGAAAAAGCTAGGCTTAAAGCGAGACAAGGAGTAAAAACTGTGGCGTTGACCGAAGTTGACGTGTTGGACTCTGAGTCGGGAATTAGTGTGACTCGTGACGGGTCGTCAATGGGTGAGATAGTACTGAGAGGAGGATGTATTATGCTTGGTTATCTCAAAGACCCACTTGGGACCCGGAAGTGCTTGACGAATGATGGTTGGTTCTACACAGGAGATGTCGGCGTGATGCATGCTGATGGATATTTAGAGATAAAAGATCGATCAAAGGATGTTATAATTAGCGGAGGAGAGAACTTGAGCAGCGTGGAGGTTGAGTCAGTGCTATACTCAAACCCAGCGATTAACGCGGCAGCTGTGGTGGCTCGGCCGGACGAGTTTTGGGGCGAGACACCTTGTGCGTTTGTGAGTTTAAAGGCGGAATTGAAAAGGAAACCAACGGAGAAGGAGATAATAGGATATTGTAGAGAAAGGTTGCCGCATTACATGGTGCCGAAAACGGTGGTGTTCAAGGAAGAATTGCCTACTACTTCAACGGGGAAAATTAAGAAGTTCGTACTGAAAGAGATTGCTAAGAACATGGGGTCCGCGACCTCGAGAACGAGTCGAATGTAGAGTTGTGTTGAATAATGGGTGGGTCCTGTATTTGTACGTGCATGCGCATGGTACAAATGAGATTGGCTGTATAAACTTTCCTCTACTTCATTTTTTTTTAATGTAGTTGAAAAAATAAAATATATTTTCAGCTCGTTCGAGGAAGCAAGAAATTTTCAGAATTCTATGAAAAAAAAAGAAAAAAAAATAGAGCAAGTTCTCTGCCTTTATCACATTCCAATAAATAAAAATTAAATTCAACAAAATAGAAAAACTAGTTTTACTCAAACTAACCTTCCCATAAATGTTTATTCAAACAAACTTGGAAGACTAATTCAAAACTTAAATAACCAAGGCTAATATCTGGAAATTGCATCTTAATAAATTCTCTCTTTCCAAGTCGCCTCTGTGGGTGATATTCCTTGCTATTGGATCAAAACTTATTGTCGCTTACCCTTCACTCATCTGTCAAAACTACTCTCGGCAAAGGAAAAAAATCTTTTTTCAATTAAATCCATAACAGAAACCTGAGGTTGAAATCATCGATCACCAATTTTCTTCTTTAACGAGGATACGTGGAACACTGAATGTAATTTAGAGGAATCTGGCAATTCTAATTTATAGGCAACCTTGTCAATTGTTACAAGTTTTGAAAATTAAGTATATTATATGTACCAAAAATTTAAAATTTATTTTAATTAATTATATTAATTAAATATTTATTAATTTTTATGTTAAAATTATATTATTTATTATACTTTATAATATTAATAAAAGATAAAATAAACAAATTAAGATCTTATCTTAAATTTTCACTACTAATAGGACTAAAATAACAATTTTTCAAATTTTTTATAAATTTGTAATTTTAAATACTATTTCAACTTTCAATACGTCTGAATTTGGATTTTTTTGTAAAATACAAAGTTGCAAATCTTTAACTTTTCTTTCTAGAGCCTTTTGAATCATATTAATCTAATATCAAAATCAAAAATTATAACTTAAATACAAAAAATACGTAAATATCTTTTTCTACTCAAGTGTATGACCTTTAACAGTAATTCATATAAAGTAGAGATTAAATTTACGCAAAATAGAGAATTAGGGTTTCTAATGGTAATCGATACAAAATATTAATTAAATATTTATTAAGAACTTAACAATTAAGTTCTTAATCATTTATCTATATAATTTTATCTTAATTCCTGAATACTTTTTATTGTCACTCATTTAGGTTCTTTCATATGTTAACAATATAGATAGTTATAGATTTCTTAAGTCTAAATAAATTAATCTAATTAATTTATCTTCAATTAATTCCTTAATTAATAAATTAATTTTTATAGATCTAGAACAGCATTTAGTAATACATCATGACCCCCTAATGAGAAAAAATACTAAATTAGTAAAACTTAATTCGTATATAATTACTATATAATAGAATCATTTAGCTTCATATATATTTCACCAAAGATTTTACAGTATAGACAATGTTTACTATATTAAATTATGGTTACTGAAATTTTTGATTAAAGTTAATAATATAATTTTATAGTTTCTGAAACTCCTTTCAAAACTCGTCATAGCCATGAACTTATATTATCATTTATATCAAAATGGCATTCTTTGGGATATCGACTCTATGTTATCAAGAACGGCAAATTTTTTTATTAATTTCTCACAACCTTCGCGTGTTTTTCATATTACTCAATTATTACCATATACATAATCTCGCTATGGACGACGGAAGTGTAATGTCAAAACATATATGATCCACAAATAAGGTACCATAAATATCTCAAGTCTAAAGATTAGTCATACCATCGTAATTGAGAGAAATTTCATAGACACATAAATAACACTACATATGAGTTCTCAAACGAGTCAGTTCAATAAACTTATTCTTTAACAAGCATTCATATATTAAATTAAGTGAACACATTTATTAGCAGCTTATGAGATCAACTATCTTTCTTTTCTAAAGAAGCAGACATAATATATGCCGATTTAATTTAGATTTATCAATATCCTAATGTTAATAATTATACGATCGAAAACATTTAAGAATGACGGGATATCATAAATTAAATTTAAGTTAATTTCTCTAATTGTTTTCGTAAGGACTTTATATATAAGTAATCAAAAAAGACAAATCTTATAAATAAATTATCAATTTTATTAATTATACAATAATAAACAATTATATATTTGTTGTTATTAGATTTAGAGCATACAAGCAACACCAACACCTTTAAAGGGACTTTAGAATTTGGCAGAAAGTTTCAGATTTTTCCTATTTTCCTTATAACGACAACTGTCTCTATGGTCGGAGTTTAATATAGATCCAATCTCCTCCCAAAAACTATCTCTCTCTCTATATGTATGCTTTGAGTCATGCACCTACTTCATCCGTGCTTGTGCTTTTGCGATACTGTCCCGAACAACCTTATTCGCTCGATCACGACTCTGAAGTTTTTCATCCACAGATGCTACCTTTGCTGAGCCAGGAACATAATAGAGTAAGAGGTGCTCTCCCATATACAAATTCAAGGAGTTGCGTGCTTTAAATAGAGAAACGGCAGCTGGTGTTATAACAAAATTCAGCCCACATAAGCCATTTTGACCACTGCTTTGAATGTGAGCTAGTAAAACATCTCAGATACATCTCCAATGTTCTATTCACAACTTCGGTTTGGCCATCTGTTTGAGGATGGTAACTTGAACCAAAGTTAAAAGTTGTTCCTTGAAGTTGAATATCTATTTCCAAAATAAAATTGTAAACAATGAGTCTTTATCGCAAACAATCGAATGAAGCATCCCGTGTAATTTGAAGATCTGATCTGAAAATATTCTAGCAACACTAACATCTCCATATGGATGAGAGATAGCAATGAAGTGAGCGTATTTAGATAATCGATAATCTACAACAAAAAATAGTTGATTTACCATTAGAAGGTAAAAGTCCATCAATGAAGTATATAAATATGTCTTCTCAAATTTGTTCTGGAATGGAAAGAGGTTGGAAAAGCCCTACTGGTGCAAGTTGTTCCACTTTATTTCTTTGGCATGAGTCACAGTTTCTAATGAAGTCATTGACTTTCATTCTCATCCCAACCCGGTAAAAATTCGAGCGAACTCTTTGCAACATCTTGACAAATCATTCATATGTACTGCCATGAAATTGATCAATTATGGTCCGAATCAAAAGAGAATCAGTTGCAACATCCGATTTTAGATGCGTTTTACCAAGGATTGCAATTTAAAATTAGAATGAATTTCCTCTTAAATGGTGTCCAGCTAATCTGGTACAGCTTGAGAGATTGCATAAATCTTCTTCGATTCCATCTCATACTTCATTGAAAGGGCATTTGTAACACGTTTTCCCTTCCACTCTTATATTCTAACATGAAATTGTATCCCATTAGCTTGTACGACCACCTTTGTTGTGCCATTGTTGTGATTTTCTAATTTTACATACAACTCATAAGCTTCTAAAATTGCAAATACATCACCTAGATGCTTAACATGCTAATCCCAAGATTCACTGTAAATCAATATATCATTAAAGAAGACTAAAACGAATTTTCTTAAACAATCACGTAATACCTCATTCATAAGTGCTTGAAATATCGATGGAGCAATGGTGAGACCAAAGGGTATCACTAAGAACTCGAAGTGCCCTTGATGAGTTGTGAATCTAATTGTTTTCACATCGTCGGGATCCATTCAGACTTAATGATACCTCGATCGCAAGTCCAGCTTGGAAAACACTTGCGCGCCATGCAATTTGTCTAGGAGCTCGTCAATTACATGGATTGGATATATATCCTTGATGGTAAGGCCCTATAATCAACACGGATTCTCCACGAACCATCTTGTTTCTTCACCAATATGACCGGGGAAGAGTATGGGTTGTTGCTATGTTAGAAGTGAGGATATCCACTAATTCCCACCAATATGGTTTTTACTCTTTAATCTTACTGATTTTACAAATTCCCACTAATTCTCAGTTCATTAGTTAGATAATCAATTTTCATAATTTCAAAATAATTTATTGTTATAACTGCATTTTTCCTTAATAATAGCGATATAACATAGAGTATTAGAATGAAAAATTTTAAGAATTCAAGAGGTTGATATGTTAGCTCCTGATAAGTTTTAAAAATAAATAAATAATAATAATAATAAATAATTTATTTAATAATAATACAAGTCCATAATAATACAAATAGCCTATAATAATAATACAAGTTATAAGAATAATATGTAGGCCCAAATCAAAGCAAGTGTTCAAGCCCAAGACTAAAATAAATAAAAACCATGCCCAAATACCCATGGTTGGCCCATCTTATATGTATATAAGTGACCCGTTCTTCTTTTATTGGCTTCATTTTCTTTTGTTTTGCTTTGACTCTTAGGCTTAGCCAAATTAGAGAGAAATAGAGAAGAAAAGAGAGAGCTACCTGTGAGAGAGAGAAAAATTGAGAAGAGTGAGGCCGGTGAGAAGAAAAACCCATGGAAGAAGGGGTTCCATGGGTTTTGGCTGGGAGAAAGAGTGAATGAGGAACTAGAAAAGAGATTTGACCGATCAATTAAGAAAAGTGAGGCCAGTGAGAAGAAAAACACATGTACCGTTGGTATGATGTATATGTGAAATGGTACGTGTTTTTGACTTATTAGAGAAAAATAGCTTGAACAGCGCATGTTTTAATTTAGGGCAGTGTTTGATGATTGAGAAATGTGAAATTATTATGAAAATGAATGTTTGAATTGTGCAGTTGATGAGTATGAGAAGTGATGATAATATTTATGGGTTTGTGTTGCGAAAATGGAAATGTAGACATGCATAGAGCATTGACTGTTATTGTGCGTCCCTATGACTATGTGTTAGGGTAATTGAAAGTTAGCAATCAATTGAGAGCAAAAAAGTTCTTGGTTTGAGTAAAATAATGGCTATGTTTTTTTATTATACTCTATTGGTGCTTCTGTTACAATTATATATACATCGACAGATGAATCTCTACTCTTGGATCAACAAGCTGTAATGATACACTAAAAGCAAGGAAATTCAGTTACGGTTGGTACACCGGAGGTCCATACTTGTCCTTTGAAAAGGCTAGATGGTGAGGGACGAATCCTGCAAAGGTTACTACTTCCAGCATTGTACAAAATTGAGGATGGTGCAAAATATTCCATTCAGAGACAAGTTGGCAAGAACTGTGAAGGTGCTAAGGTAACTTCATTAATGACGCCTTCTTTCATTTAACTCCCCCCTTCAAGCTCAGCTCTTTGGAAGGACACTAAGCTTGTGTTTTAGTAATTGAAATCTCTCGTTTAAGAGAGGCTTCATCATAATGTTTGTCAGTTGATCTTTGGAAGGAACATATCTAAGTTCAAACTCTTTCCTTGCCAATCTCTCTCTAACAAAGTGAACATTAATTTCAGTATATTTGGACCTGCCATGGAATACTGGATTTCCAACTAGAGAAATTGCACTCATGTTGTCACACCATAAAATTGTCTTCTGCTATGTTTTCATGTGTAGCTTAGATAAAAGAGAATTTACCCAGACTATTTCAGCTGCTATTATGGCAAGGCTCCTGTACTTTGCATCAGTACTTGATTTGGAGATTATTTTCTGTTTTCTTGAGCTTCAGGATATAAGATTTCCATCTAAGAATATTGCAAATCCACTCATGGACTTCCTGTCTGTTGGAGATATGCCCTAGAACCAATTGTGTCATACGGTCTAGGGATATCATCTTAATGTATATATATAATTTTTGTAT